>PVKU01004958.1:0-44205 GCA_004027475.1 Anoura caudifer
TCCAGCCCCTTCTTTCCTGGAAGGTCTCTTTTGAGAAATCAGCTGACAGTCTGATGGGAACTCCTTTGTAGGTGACTGTGCCCTTATCTCTTGCTGCTTCTAGAATTCTCTCCTTCATTTTAATCTTGGCTAATGGAATTATGATGTACCTTGGTGTGTTCCTCCTTGGGTCCACCTTCTTTGGGACTCTCTGAGCTTCCTGGACTTCCTGGAAGTCTATTTCCTTTGCCATATTCGGGAAGTTCTCCTTTATTATTTGTTCAAATAAGTTTTCCACTTGTTGCTCTTCCTCTTCCCCTTCTGGTACCCCTATAATTCAGATGTTGGGACCTTTAAAGGTGTCCTGGAGGTTCTTAAGCCTCTCCTCAATTTTTTGAATTCTTGTTGCTTCATTCTTTTCTGTTTGGTTGTTTCTTTCTTCTTTCTGGTCCACTCCATTGATTTGAGTCCCACTTTTCCTCCCATCACTATTGGTTCCCTGTGCATTTTTCTTCATTTCACTTATTGTAGCCTTCATTTGTTTATCTAATTTGTGACCAAAATCAATCAATTCTGCGAGCTTCCTAATCACCAGTGCTTTGGACTGTGCATCTGATAGGTTGACCACCTCCTGGTCCCGCAGATGAATTGGCTCTGGGCCTTTTATCTGTTCTCATGTTTGAGACTTTTTGGGGGTTTTGGTTTTTGGTTTATTTTATTTTATTTTTTTTTTTGGTCTGGTTGAGGCTGTTACGTAGTGAGGGGTGGAGCCTTAGGTGTTCACCAGGACGTGGCAACCCAGTCACAAAGTTGTGATGCTGTATGTGGGGGTGGGGTCTGAGAGGGAACAGTGGTGCTTGCTCTGCTCTCTCTCAGATTCCAGTCCCTTCCGCCGCTTTCCTCAAGCAAATTGGGCCCTTCTGGTGCTGATTTGTGTGTGGGTGGGCTTGTGTACGTTCTAGGACCCTGTGGGTCTCTCCAACAAACTCTCCTGTGAGTCTGGGATTCTCTCCCGGCACTTCAACCCCTACATGTGTTTTCAATCGGTGCTTTTGGGCTTTATTTCCTGGCACTGGGGCCCTGCATTGCGCAATCTGTCTTGCTGCCCGTTTACACCTGGTTTCTCTGTGCACAAATGTGTGACCATGGTCAGCCACCTTGTGCACCTCGCTTGGTATGCTTGTTGCCTCCCTGCGTTCGGTAAGCGCCACCTGTGCACCCAGGACCACTAGCCACTGCCTTTTCCTGCCACGACCCCTCTGCACTGGCTGCCTACTACTCCGCCCCTCTTACCGGTCTGGGTGAATCGTTGTTGGACATCTGTACAATTCAATTTTCTATCTGTTCTGGTTGGGGGTTTTTTTGGTTCTATAATTTTGTTGTCCTTAATCTTGGTTGTGAGAGGAGGCACAGTGTGTCCACTTATGCCTCCATCTTGGCTGGAAGTATTGTATATATTTTTAAACTATTGCTTATTTGTGCAAAAATAGATAGTTACTTTTATTACTAGTATTTGCACTTTTGGTGCAAGACTAGGTACTGTGCTACATATCATATTTAATGTTTTTGTTTTGCGTTTCTCTAATCATTAGTGAAGTTGAATATTTTCTAATATATTTGTTCTCTATTTTTACAATTATTTGTGAGAAAGATCATTTGCCTATTTGTTTTGGTGGATTTAGTGTTCTAATGTTCTAAATGGATGGTATTCTAAAGTATTCTAAAATGATAGTTTAGAAATACTCCCTTCTGAAAATGACAGATCAAACCTTACTAAGAGCATGTTAGCCTTTCAATGTCAGTACTTGATTTTTTTAACTTTACTTGGTTGTGTACTTTGTGTAATCTTTGACAAATTTGATGATATATATTGGTTTTTATCTTAATAAGATTTTATTCTAAATTGTAATTCAGAGGAATAACATAGTTGTAACCATCTAAATTAGTTTCTGTCACCTTATTTTCTCATGTCTGTCAACAATATCTATTTGTTTTAAGTAGTATTGCTAAAATATAAATTCCTTAAGAGAGTGAGTGTATTTGAATGGACAAAGGACTTGTTTATTGAACTCAGCTTGGTTTACAATTTTGGCTCTCCTTTTTTCAGCTTTAGAACCTTAGACAAATGGCTTAGTTCACTTCCATTTCCTTATTTATGAACAGTGAATTTCAGTTTTCTGTATGTTACCAGTGACAGTGTTTACTAGCATTAAGGATGTGTTTCTAAAATAAATAACTAGTAAAGGTGGGTAAAACCTGGTACATAGTCGACATGCGTGTTGATTATTAGTTCATTTCAGTTTGAAATAATTAGGATTTGATTGATTACTCACACCCAACATTTTAAGATTCATTAGGAATACAAAAATAAAAGATTCATGCCCTGTATGAAATTCACAGTCAAAAAGAAAGAATGGTACATAGAGCTAAGTAGTATGGAGGAGTAAGTAGAGACAATGCATTTCAAATCCCATAGCATAGTGTCTGTAATATAGTTAAATCTCAGTAAATGTTAGTCAGTGCTATTTGGTACCCCTAATTTCTATATGTAAGTGAAAATAAAGCCTTGGCTGGTGTGGCTCAGTGGATTGAGCAGTAGCCTGTGGACTGAAATTTGCTGGTTTGAATCCTGGCCAGGGCACGTGCCTGGGATGCTGGCCAGGTCCCCAGTTGGGGGCATATGAGAGGCAACCACACATTGATGTTTCCCTCTCTTTCTTATTCCTTTCCCCTCTCTCTAAAAAAATAGATAAATAAATAAAATATCTTAAAAGAAATAAATGAAGAGATAGGTGAAAAGATAAAAGTGGACCATTAGAAATTAGTTATTTCCTTCTTTGGACAGTAAATGCTACATGTTTGTTTGTTTTGTTTTGTTTTGTTTTTAAGGAAACAAGACTTTCTTCAACCAATTAATTCTCAACCATTACATTTTTAAAGTTTTCTATGGGTAGAAACTTTAGTGGTAAATGAACAATTTGGTCAGTTACATAGAACAGGATGTCCTCTCTGAAATAGGTGTGCACATATGAGTACATGTGCATATGTTTATGTATGTGTGGTTTCATTATTGATTGACATAGACAACAAATTTGTTATAGTTTGATCTTTTCCTTTTTACAGTGTCTTAGTGTAAGAAGTTAAAGATATAGGTGTATGTGAGAGAGATAAGAGCTGGTTGGAGAGAACAATGATAAAATTTAAAATGGATAGGATTGAGTAATTTGTACTCATAGGTGATGTATATATACTGTTACCAGGATAATGTAATGGTTAGAATTTTGGTTCTACATCACTCTGCCTGGTTTTAAATTCCCTGCCAGCTGTATTCTATGTAAAGTAAAACTTTGGAGGTACTGTATTTTGCCATATAATGCACTCCTGTGTATAATGTGCACCCACGTTTTGGGCCCAAACTTTCAGGAAAAAAATATCCCATTTTAGTTCAATTTTTTATTCATTAATATTTAGATACTTGTTTTTTGCATTATAAAAGAATTTTAGCATTTATTTTTGAACATATTATAGTTCAAAAAATTTTACATAACAAATCATTACAAAACACAAGAGCAGATACAAGGGATTTCAGGTATTACCCATGTATAATGTGCATCCCTATTTTTCCCTCAAAAATTTGGGCAAAATGTGCACATTATACATGGCACAATATGGTACTTTTCATATTTCAGTTACGGAATTATAAGTAGATTAACTGGAATAATGGAAAACATGGAAGGGTTTTCACTGAATTCAGAAATGAGGCACATTTATGAATCATTAAATGAATGAAATAGCAAATTAGTTCTGTCACCTTCAACATTGGTCAGTTGTTTTCCCATGTTAAGTGTTCTGAACTGAAGTGTGTTTAAAAAGCAAAAGAGAAGTCATTTGAGAAAATATAAATAAAAACAGTTGGTATAGAAATAGTTTTTTTCTCTTTGAAAATACAGTAACACTTTAGCCCTGGCTGGTGTGGCTCAGTGGATTGAGTGCCAGCAATACAGTGACACTTCAAACTTTATTAAGAGAATGTCAACCTTTCATTACCAGTATGTGATGAGATTATACACAATGCAGATGTAAAATACTGGAATTTACAAAAGAAATAACATAATTTTACTAATAATAAATATAGTGAATAAGAAATGTTAGTATGATGTAATAAAAATACTAAAAATGGTTTCTCTTTATAGTAAATATTTTAGATTGAGGAAAGGGTTTATTTAGGATTATTGTTTAAGCAATATTTTAAATTTGTTTTCTGTATTGAGCAATACATATGACTATTATAGTAAAAACATAGATCCTTAGAATGCATAGATTATAAAGCCTTATAATTCAAAGAAATAGTCTGTTCCTTTTTAATAATAACCATTCCTTATTAAGTAGCAACTGTGGACTAGGGACTTTAATAAATACTCAAAATACATTATTTAATTTTGTTTATATCACCTAGACATATGGTACTATAATGCTGCATTTTATTTACAGCCATTTCAAATAATATGATAAATTCTCTTACTCATATTGTAACCTTTAGTATCTTCATTATACAAATACAGTGCTTAAATATTATGTGGGATAATTGCAAAATTTCTCCAATTTGGAGATATTTAAATGTATATTTTATTTTTCCATGAGCCTAAGAATGTTAAGCATTGCATTGATTGATAATTGTTTCCTTTGTTGCAGAACTATAAGAGTAAATGGGTCCGGTAATTGGAATGACGCCAGAAAAGAGTGCTGAAACTCCAGGAGTTGAAAAGGTTGCAGGATTAAGTCAAATTTACAAAATGGGAAGCTTGCCTGAAGCTGTTGATGCTGCCAGGCCAAAGGCCACTGTAGTAGACAATGAATCAGCAGATGATGAACTCACAAACTTGAACTGGCTTCATGAAAGTACTAATCTTCTAACAAACTTCAGCTTTGGAAGTGAGGGTCTTCCAATTGTTAGTCCCTTGTATGACATAGAAGGAGATGATGTGCCATCATTAGGACCATCTTGCTATCAGAACCCAGAAAAAAAATCAGCAACTTCGAAGCCCCCATACTCTTTTAGTCTTCTCATTTATATGGCTATAGAACACTCTCCAAATAAATGTTTGCCTGTCAAAGAAATTTATAGCTGGATTCTGGACCGCTTTCCATATTTTGCTACTGCACCAACAGGCTGGAAGAATTCTGTTCGACATAATCTGTCCCTGAATAAATGTTTTCAGAAAGTGGAAAGAAGCCATGGCAAGGTCAGTGTTATGAACATTACTATATTTGGGGAGGTGGGGAAAGTTAACATGGAGACCCTAAAATATGGAGAAATCAAAGGAAGACAAAAATAGCCAAGTCAGATCACTTCAGCTTGATGTTAATTATATCCATCATTTGTTTTCAGTCTACTATAGGTACATAAATGAGTTTTTTTTAATGTTCCAATTTTCTGTTATTAGTTTCTGTAGTGTTTCTATCAGTGTATCAGTATATTCTTACTTATTCAGTCTGACAACCTTTGCCTTATAATTGAAATGTAGACCATTTACATTAATGCAATTGATATGGTTGGATTTAAATCTATTACTATGCTGTTTTTTTTCTATTTGCTCAGTTTGTTTGTTTTTCCTTTTTCCCACTTTTCCTGCCTTCTTTTGGATTGAGTATCTTTTTATGATTCAATTTTATCACTACTTTGGCTTATTAGCTATTACTTTATTTTTTTACTTGTTACTATAAAATTTTCAATGTATCTCTTTATCACAGTCTACCTTCAAATAATGTTATATCATTTCATTTATTATCTGGACTTCTACAGAAAAAGTTGACTAATCCTGATGTCCTGTCTGGATCAATTTCTTATAATTCACTTCCACTAGCAATGAAATACTGTTTTAACCATTTTGTGGAAGAGGAGTATAAAATTCTAGGGTGGCAATTTTTAAGTACAATATTTCCTCCCCTTATCTGCTGGGATATGTTTCAAGACCTCCAGTGGATGCAAATAGTACAGAGCCATATATACACACACACACACACACGAATATATACATATATATGTATGTGTATGTATGTATACACATATATGAATATATACATATATGAATATATACACACAAATATACTGTGTTTTTTCCTACACATACATATTTATGATGATAAAGTTTAATTTGTAAATTAGGCACAGTTATAGATGAACAATAACTGATAATTAGAACTGTAACAATATATTGTTTTATTTATTTATTTATTCATTCATTTGTTTTTAGAGAGAGGGGAAGGGAAGGAGAAAGGTTGAGAAACATCAATGTGTAGTTACCTCTCACATGCTCCCAACTGCGGACCTGGCCCGTATCCCAGGCATGTGCCCTGACTGGGAATTGAACCAGCGACCCTTTGGTTCGCAGGCCAGCAGTCAGTCCACTGAGCCACACCAGCCAGGGCAATTGTAACAATGTTGTAATAAAAGTTGAGTGTGGCCTCTCTTTTTCTCTCTCAAAACATCTCATTGTCCTGTAATCACCCTTATTCTTGTGATGATGTGAGATGATGAAATGCTTATGGGATGAGATGAAGTGAGAAGAATGATGTAGGCATTGTGACTTAGTGTTAGGCTGCTATTGACCTTCTGACCATACATCAGAAAAGGATCATCTGCTTTAGGTGGTCCTGGATCATCGAACCACGACAATATTGGTGTTTGGATGGCACCAGGAGACAATGTCATCCATATTGTTTTGGGGAAATTTAATATTTTCAGTCTGCAGTTGACTAAGTAACTGAAAACAAACCCACAGATAAGGGGGAACTACTGTACTTTAAAGATGCTGCTCTCTTGTCTTTGGTTTGCATAATTTCTAATGAGTAGTCTCTTGCCATTCTTCTTTATTCCTCTGTTATGTTTTTTAACTGTCTTCAAGATTTTTTTCTTTATCACTACTTCTCAGTAGTTTGACTATGATGTGTCTGATTGTGTTATTTTTAATTTTTATCCTGCATTGGTTTTTCAGAGGTTTTTGGATCTGTGGTTTGTTGTCTTTCATCAAATTTCAAAAAAATTAGCTCATTATCTCTTCAAATATTTCTTTTAGCTAACTTTCTACTTCTGGGACTCCCAAGTAAAAATATGTTAGACCATTTGCTGTTGTCTCACCTCTTAGTTGTTTGTTCTGTCCCTTTTCGTATTTTTTCTCCCTTTGTTTCAGTTTGGGTCATTTCTGTTAATCTTTACATAGGTTCACTGTTTCCTCTGTTGTGTTCATTGTGATGATAAGCCTGATAAAGGATTCTTCATATTATTTCTAGCATTTGCATTTGCCTTTTGTTTTTTAAAAGGCAAATGCAAAATTTGCCTTTTATTTCCCACTAGATCCATAAACATATTAATCTTACTTGTGGTATCTATCTGATCATTTCAGTATCTGGTCCATCTCTGGGTCTAGTTTGACTATTTTATCTCTTGTTTTTGTGTGTATTTCATAATTTTGGATTGAATGTCAGTGTAACAAAATGGTAGAAATTGAAGTAAATAATATTTCCACCCAGAAGTAGGCATGCCTCTACTTCTGTCATGTTGATAGTGCAAACAGGTATTGGTCAATGTAGTTAATAATTTCACTAGGATTGGGTTTTGTGGTTGTCATAGTTACCTTCAGCATACCACAGGCTTCACATTCCTACAGAGATGGACTGCCAGTACTTTGGGCTTAGTTTGAAAACTGGTGTATCAGCTCTGGCTGTTGTAGCTCAGGGAATTGAGTGCTGGCCTGCAAACCAAAAGGTCACCAGTTCAATTCCCAGTCAGGACACATGCCTGGGTTGTGGGACAGGTCCCCAGTGGGAGTTGTGCAAGAGGCAACTAATTAATGTATCTCTCACACATCATTGTCTGCCTTTCTTTCTTTCTTTCTTTCTTTCTTTCTTTCTTTCTTTCTTTCTTTCTTTCTCTCTCTCTCTCTCTCTCTCTCTCTCTCTCTCTCTCTGTCTCTTTCTTTCTTTCTTTTTCTTTCTCTCCCCTTTCCCCTCTCTCTAAAAATAAATAAATAAAATCTTAAAAAAAATAAGAACTGGTGTATCAGATGATTTTTTTCAGTGTTTACCTTCATCTTTCAGCTTGTGCCACATTTGGAGGCAGGGGAGGAGTTTGGACATTTCCCTTCATGTTCTTGCCCTTCCTGTAGCAATAGATTGTCATTGCTTATTACTTGGTGCAAGGGTTTTGTGTAGGGTGGGTTTCTTTCTTTTGTTCCAGTTTTAGTCTTAAGCAGGTCCTATATGCCTGTGCCTCCAGATAAGGGTCTTTTCATGCCTTGTCCAGGAGCAGACAGTCTGACCCATCTACGAGGCATGGAGTCTAGAGCTGCATTCATCAACAGCCAATTATCTACATGGGGCTAGTGGCTGGCATATTGGACAGCACAGATACATGATATATCTGTCATTGTAGAAAGTCCTACTGGAGAGCACTGTTCCAGAGCTCAGGCCTATTTCCTGCTTATTCCCATTGTGGCAGGTAAACTGGCTAATATCACTGGGATGTCTTAGGTACAGGTGAATGACCATTTCCTTTCTCAGTGTAGCAGATTTTGTGCTTTGTGTTATTGGAGAATCTTGGCATGAGCTGATTTTCTGCCCTTCTCCTAAAGACAAATGGCACACTGCCTAGTGTCAGTAAAGTATCAGCATAGCTCAGTTTGGTACTTCTCTCCCAGTAGCCATCATTTGAGTGGGACTGAGGTAGGTAGGGTATTTTGTCTCTCAGTAGCAGACAGCTTTTGCTTCATGTTGGAGCTTTGTCCAGACTGTAGGAAAGTTGTGTGCCTGTCCCACAGTGACATCTGATCTCACCTTATGGTCATTCAGCGCTTGTAGCGTGGATGAGTTCTGCCTTGGTAGATTCTGTACATCTGTCTTCATCTCGTTTAGATGAAGGGTGTCTAAAGAGACACAGGGTGTCTCTTTGATCTCCTGCCCTGCCTACTATCTTCCTCTAGAGCACAGGATGGAGGCCCATGGAAAAATGCTGACTAGTGGATGCAGACTCTCTTTCTATTTGGGAGTGCCAGGGATGCTAACTTACCTTGTTAGCTCACACTTGGCTTTTAAATGTGAGTTGGCTTGTTAAATTTTGAGTTGTTTTTTTCTTCTTTTATGACGGTCACTTCTTCCATGCTCTGCCAAAGGTAAAACAGTGTACATGTTCCATCTCTACTCACAGGGCCCTGTCACAGTTTTTAGAATTTAGTTATTTCAGTTGTCTTGCAGCTTTAGCTCTCATACAGGCCCATTAAAAAATGATGATTTTGTAGATTATTTTGATTTTTTCCCCTGTTAGTCTAGGAGTGATGTTCTCTTATGGCTTACTATACCCGAAGTGGTAGAAGGAGTTTATCCTTATGTGAAATAAAAGTTAAAAGAGTGAGTAATTATATTTTTAGGTAACTGAAGTATTTTCTAGGATAGTGCTGCTCAAACTTAAATGTACCAACTGATCACCTAAGGATCTTGTTAAAATGCAGACTGTGATTCAGCAAATCTAGGATGGGGAATGAGGCTCTTATTTCTAATAGGCTCTCAGGTGATCCTGATGCTGCTAGTCCATGGATACACCATGAGTATCAAGACATTAGCACATATCGTCATCATATGCTAACTTAGAGGAGGTTGTATTAATTATTTATTGCCATGTAACAAATTGCTATGTATCACATAGCTAAGAAGAAGTCATTGAGACAAGTAGCAACCAAAAGATTTAGGATCAAAAGTATAAGCAGTGGTGTGCTGGTTAATGTTTAATAATTGGGTGAAGGTGAGGACATAGCTTTTACAGATTTCCATGGTACACATACTTCCATCATGGCCAGTTTCAAGCTAACAACATTAAATGTGAAGTTGATGAGATGTTTACAGTTAGAAACACACCACTGTATATAAGGAACTCAATTCAATGAAGAAAAGAAAACTTAATAGAAAAATGGTCAAGAATATGAACAGGCAGTTCACAGAAGAAGAAATACAGATGGCTCATAAACATATGCAAAGATTTCATCCTCACAAATAATCAGGGACATACAAATTAAAAAACAAAAAGCCACTTTTTACCTATTAGAATGTAAAAATTTTAAATGTTTGATAGCATCAAATTAGATGAGGAGGACATGGGGAAATAAAAAAAATTAATAGTTTCACACCATTGATTACAAAAGAGTGTAAATTATGGTCAGTAAATGTGACCAAACTTGAAGACAACTTGGCAGAAATTATTATAATTAGAAATGTGCATATCCTGCATATCCGTAGTTCTAATGGATCAGATTCTGATTTCTCCCCTACAGTAACATTCATACTTGCATAGAACATAATGCATATAAGAATATTTGCTGTGGTATTATTTGTAATAAAAGTTGTAGAATAATATGTTCAATGTGGTATGATCAAAAGGAAGTCGTTTTTATCCATAATTTTGAAATGTGTGCATTATTTACATCATTAACTGGAGTGGTTTTGGATGCTCTGAGAAAGAAAGAAATTAAGGAAGTGAGAGCTAGCAAATGGGAGAGCATTAAGTCCAGAGTACAGGGAGAGTGTGATGAAGAGAAAGAAATCATGTTTGGAGATAGTAAAGAATATGAGAATAAATGTAGAAATTGTTATATATTGGAACAAAAAGTATCAAGCTATCATCACAAGTCAGGGTGTGAGGGAAAGAACTCACAGGTGATGGTCTTCACAAAAATCAGTAGATCACTTTACTTAAATGGCTGAGATTTGGACACAGAAAGTTACAGATTGAAGTAGGATTGGGAAGCTTTATGGATATTTTAGTTTATGGAATACTTCTTGAATCGATGCCTCAAGATGACAGTATTTATCTTCTAATCTGCAGAAGGCAAAGTAAGGTATACTTACTTCCATTAAATGTTGGCAACCTTGACAGTACTTTTCTGATGACTAGTTGTTATGTAGAGATGATGATCTCAAAAGAAGGCAAGATGGCAAAGTCCAGGTCAAACTACAAAGAGGTGATGATGTCCAATCAGTTTTTATACCTGCTATTTAGATTTCCCCCTGTCATTGATACCAACCATAGTTACTACTCTCAAAAGACACGTCTAAAAATCTTGGCTTGATATTTTTCTCCTTCAAGATTTTAAAATTACAAAAGTAAGACATGGTGGGTTTTGGCTTTGGTTTTATATTTTAAACATTAACATCCAAGCCTTATATCTATTTTTCTAACTTTTTATAAAGCCAAAGTGGGATTTTAGAAGTTTCATCATTTAATCTAAAAATACGTTTATAAAACCTAACTTCCTTTGAAAAAAAAATTTAGCTGGGAAATATAAAATTTGACATTTTACCTGGCTTAGTGCAATTTTACTCTGCATATTTGCATGATGATGACTTGTTTCAATAGCTGAATTTCAGGTGGAAAAAGTCATGCTAATTGCTCTAAAAGTTCATGCTATAGCAATGTCATGAATGTCTTTTTTAATTAGTTAATTCTTTTTAATTCAATGGTTCTAAAAACCACTGAAAAAGTGATCAAGAGGGAAACTCTACTAAAATGTATAGGGCAAGTACATAAAAGCATTTCAAGAATAGTGAACATTGCCTCTTCTCCCAGTCTATTATTTACAACTTCCATTAAGGTAAATATTTTAAAAATTTAGTTCATTTCTTCAAAACCTTCATTGGTTCTCTACCAGATAAATCCAGAAGCCTTAGAGTTCCAAAATGCATAATAGTAGATGAGAGAATGCACATTTTCTGTTTTTACTGCACAAAAAAATTCACTTTGTTTTATGCAAATTTAGTTTAAAACAATTCTTCTAAAGCTCTTCATTATTTGTGTTCTATCATCTAAGCACATTAATGAAGAGGCAAAGTTTTAACCTGAGAGTTAGTTAAAAATAAGTTCCTTTTGCTGTCAACTCCAAAACATGGATTAGCAAATGCATAGTTTTATCTCTTGTTACAGATAGTTGTGAACAGACCCAGTGAAAGGAAGTGCTGCCATGGTAACATAAATCAGACTGTTATTTGGAGACCTGGTTCAAAATACTTAACTATCCTGAACTGCAAGTTTTCAGTACCAGATTTTCTAATTTGCTATTTCAAGGAAACAGCAATTCTACCACTACCAAAACAATCTGCAGTTCTCTTATGATAGAATTTGAAAAGTACACTTGAACTAAACAGTTTCTAGGAGTATAATCTCAGCAATATCAAGATAGAACATGGCTAGAATTATTATAATGATTATCTTAGTCAATATATGAAAAATAATATATGCATGTATTTTCTCTGTGAAACAGGAATGGTATGGGAGCAAAGGATGTTGTGGGTGCTAACATTTTATAATTTTGTTTCCCTATCAAAACAATTATCATTTGGGCCAAGTGACTGAATATATAATTTAAGAAGTTTCATCATTTAATCTAAAAATACACTTGTAAAACTTCCTTTGGAAAAAATTTCAAATACTTGTTTGGCACAGTTATGTGGTATCTTGCCACAGAAGGCTAGAAAAAGGTTTTACCTGATATATGATATATTACTTCCTATATCATAGTGTGATATGCCACTCAATGTTTTTCTTTCCCTATATATTTAAGTTGTAAAGATGTTAAATACTGCTTTGTACTCAATTACCATACTTTTCCTCAGACAAGCTTTTTTCCCTTCTAACTTTAGTTTATTCCTTGTTCTTTAACTACCTAACTTTTGTCTCTTACGCAGAATTAATTGATTTTATTCTTACTGTTAATTTTTTAAAATTCTCTCATTTCTTAGAAGTAGGAATATATAGTTTATAATATAAACTCTAATATATGTATGTTAATTTCAGAATAATCCCTTAATATTCACTTATTTTGTATATCTGTCACATATAAATTACTTTTTTAAATCATCACAGCTCAGATGGCCTGTTTTTTTTATTTTATAGATAAATTATGCATGAGGACTGATTCTTAGAAATATATGCTCAATATCACATAGCCAATCAATAAGCAGTGTTTAGGACCTCAGTTTTTAAACCTGCAGAAGTATTTTTTCATTGTACCATTCTGCCTTAATAATTAACATTATATTGTAAGGTAAAACAGCCTCAGTAATAGACCAATATTACCTTTAGGAAGACTTTGGGAAATGAAAGCACTCTGGGATTCATCACATCAACAACAGCCATAATAGTTTATATAATACAGGGTTTTATACAAGCAACAAAGAGCAGGAGAACAGAAAACATAAATTTTATGTTGCTAAGTAATTGCTAATTTGAAGTAATTCAAATTAAAGAAATGGTTTTTGAGATAGAAAAGGTGTATTATAAAAAAAATAGTTTGAATTTCACTAATCTCATGTGTTAGTTCTGAGGAAATTTTGTACATCCCATGGTGGGAGAGGGGACAGGTTATACTTACACCAGTAATTGATTTTTGACATTTGTAGAGAAAAAATTATCTAGTAGCCAACTTTTATTGAGTGCTTATGTATTTGGCAGTATACTAAGCAATTTACATGAATTAACTTATAACAGTAATTCTTGAAGTAGGTACAATTTATATAGAGATATATTTTGAGCACATTAATACACAGAGAATGTAGATATTTTTTCTGAAGGTTACACAGCTGGTAAGTGGTAGAGCCATTTTCTAAAATAAGCAGACTGGCTCCAAGGCTTCCACTCTTAACCACTATACAAATAGTGTTTAGCTCTGGCTCAGTGGAATGAGATTGCCCTTGGACACCCTCCTTGTGTGGCTGTGGAGTTCTGTGTGTAAACTGTGTATGGATGTGGTACATTTGTAGAATATGCCTATTGTTGAGTTTCTCTTCAGGATATGCAGATTGGGATGTTCAGCTAAGGAAATAGGAAAGATTTATCTTGAAGTTAGAATTTATGGGTGATACAACAGTTCCTAAAGTCCTTCAGTCACTTCACTTGACTAGCTGAACTAGTGTGAATAACATATTGATGGTTTTTAAATACTCTTTTGCTATGGCCCATGTGGCTCAGTTGGTTGGAATGTCATGCCATAACCAAAGAGTTGTGGGTTCAATTATGGTCAGGGCACATACCTAGGTTGTAGGTTCAGTTCCTGGTCTGGGCGCATATGATCCCCCTTTGGGGTGCATACAGGAGGCAACCAATTGATGCTTCTCTTGCATTGATGTTTCTTTCCCTCTCTCTCTAAAAAGCAATGAAAGAAATGTCCCTTGGGTAAGAATAAAAAATATTTTTTAAATACTCTCCTGAATTTATTTATCAGTTCCATTCTTTTCCTCATTTCTAGTTTATATATTTATCTATTTTCTTTTTATATGATTTTATATAATATATTTACATTATAAAGTATTATATAGTTTTATTTTTTTTCTTTTTCCCCCCATAGATGTAACAAAAGCTTGTGTCAGATATTTCATTTCTTGTTTAAGAAGGAGAGTGTTTGGGGATATAAATTTGCCTTTAAGTAGAGCTATGGCCACATCTGGTTAGTTTTGATAAAACAATATTTCTCATACCCTTTAATTACTAGGTAATCTGTAATTGTAGTTTGGATAGCTTTTTAATCCAAGAGTGTTTATAAATTTCCAAGTGGTCAGAGAACTTTGTTGTTGTGGGATTGTTAACTGTTTTTTTCTTTCTGTATCAGGATCTAAAATTGTGATCTTCTAAAAAATTTTACTTATATGGTTTTAGAGATATGGGAATGGAGGAGAAAGAAAGGGAGAGAAACATTGATGTGTGAGAGATATATCAACTGGTTGCCTCTCACATGCCCCCAACTGGGAACCTGGCCTGCAACCTAAGCATGTCACCTGATCGGGAATCCAACTTGTGACCCTTTGGTTCACAGGCTGTTGCTCAATCCATTGAGCTACATCCAGGGCAAAAAAATTGTGATCTTTAAAAGGGAATTAATTTTTCTTCATGGCCTAACCAGTGTTTGTAATTGTTTGGCAACAGGAAATGTTTACTGGTTCTTCCTTAATCTTGTTCCCAGCGTGTCATGTTCACAGCACCAAGGGTGTTAGTATGGAGCTGTTAGCATGGAGGAAAAGTCACTTGTGTGACACGGACCAGCATCCACTGTCACACCTGTATTCGGGACCCTAGGGAATACTCGCTGGGAGCCACGGGCAGTACGGCACCACTGCTAAGTAAATATATGCACTCCCATGCTCCATAAGAGATTTGATTTTATGTCCTTAGAAAAGGCACTTCCTCAATTGTTGAAATTTTAAGTCTGTTTTTTCATTTTTTATGCCTAGGAAAACCTCTTCTCTCCTGGTATAGCCTCTAAAGCTTGGAGAAACTGAGGGGTATGACAGGAAAATGAAAACACAGGATTAGGGGCAAGACAGTCTGCATGGAGTATATGCAGTATTTTCTGGTACTCCAGCACCTTTAAAATTCTATCAGAGCCTTGGACTTCTTAGAGAGAGACACAGGGTGCCTGTAGTTAACCTGATTTTGTCATTGTTTTTTTCCATTAATATTTGGAAAGCATATTGTATAAGAATTCACTTATCACATCAGTTTTTCTCATAGGTATTCCACAGAACACTAACTCTGTAAATGTTACCTAAGAGAAAGAGATTCTGTGTCATATAACTTTGGAAACCACATAAAGCAGGTTTAATTATAGCAGGACTATGTAGATTCCTTATGGTGATAATGTGTAGTCTGGTGAAATGTGTAGCATTTTTAAACCTACTCAAAGGAATTATCTCATAGCCTGGCCTTTCCCCTGCATGTTGGATAATATTAGTGAGGTTCTTTAGGTGTCTTGTTCATTTACCTTCCTGATAAGCTGTTCCTTCATGTTATGTGAACTGTGGATCAAGCAGATCTTTCTTTCAGACACCTCCCATTTATAATTTAGTAGGCATTTTTATTTATATTTTCTCTAGTTTCCAATAATCATACAAATTACATGATTTTAGGTTTTATTGATTATTTTAATGGCATCTGGGCTTGTGTACTCATTGCCATGTTACCCAGAAGTCACTCATGTTAAAACTTAACGTTCTTGAGGGAAGGAATGATGCTTGTCCCTCTTTTTTATTTTTTACAAGAGTCTTTTCCATACCTCAGTCACTGACTTACTACTCTTTGAGACTTTTACCATTCCATTTATTAAATTATTTGCTGTTAATGCCAGTAAAAAATAAAAATAATTTTTGATGCCTCACTTAATACCATATTCCCTAACAGTCTGGGGGAAATAATGCTGCACAAAAGTATTTTTTCTTTTTAATTTCTCTATAACAATAATAATGGCATTTGTGACATCTTAATGTGTGGAGGGCCAGGTTGTACACTTCTACATGCCATTCACGGCATAACTTGGGGTTGTAGCATTCTCACCGGTTATGATGTGAATGGCATGTCCTGGAGTTGTGCGGCCTTGTGACCCTCTGGGCCAGGCACTGTGCAGGAATCTTTATGCATAATTTAACCCACGTAACAATTCTTTGTGGTGTAGGTACTGTTATTATCCTACATTACAAGAGAGGGAATAATGGCCCAGAGAGATAGAAGTTAGTCAGCCACATAGCAGGTAAATGGCAGAGCAGGAGATAAGAACTCAGGCAGTCTGCCTTCAGGGATTTTAATCACACAGTGTGTTCCTAGCAAGCTTACTTCAACCTTTGCATTATACTGAAAAGGTACTATAGGAGGTTTTTTCCCCTCGCATTGATAAAAATATCCAGATACTAATTGTGTGTGTCTTAAAGTTCCAGGTTATTAATTCTTGTGTATTTCATTCTAGGTTAATGGGAAAGGTTCCTTATGGTGTGTTGATCCAGAGTATAAACCCAACCTTATGCAAGCACTGAAGAAGCAACCTTTTCCCTCAGCATTAACATCTCCACAAAGGTATGGGGTCTTCCATATAACTGTCAGTGGTGATTTATGAGATTGCCTTGCGTGAGATGGAGAAACTCAACAAAGTTGTAGGGGTTTGGGGGATTTTTATTGTATAAAGAATTATTTATGGATAAGACATTAGTCTCAGGCAGTTTTCGTTAGGCGGTTAGACTTAGAGTCTAACTTGTGTTATTAGGAAACAGGATATTGGATAGGTAAGAATATAAATTCTGGGAAATGTAGTTAATACCGTATATGTTATAACTAATCTGTAAAGAAACATACGATTTTTGTTTGTTTTTGCTGGTAAATATAATTGTAATGTATTTCCTTGCCTTTTGTTTTCAAACTCAGTGACTCCTATTGGTCTTATAGCTTTCCCATTTTAAGTTACATCTGAAAATGTACGACCTCCTTAAATCTGATATTGTTTTCTTATAAAGAAGCCTTCAGAATCTTTTTGAATTTTATTATGTACCGTTTTTTTGCTCTGGACCATAAGACTCACCTAGGTTTTAGAGGAGGAAAGTAGGGGGGAAATTTTGCAGCAAAAAATGTGGTAAAATATTTAATAACATAAATAACATAATATTTCACCAATATAAATGTAAACAGAACTCAACAGCAGCATTAACAACCATTATTTGTCCCCAATGGTATATTCATTTGAGTTTAAAATGTCAGATTTTGTCAAGGTACTTTTAAGTGTTGTCTATAATGTTTCATTTGATTTTTGAAAAAAATTTAAACCTTTTTAATAAAATAATAAATGGAAATTTTCAAACATACACAAAAGTAGGGAGAAAGTTACAATGAAGTCCCAGCTGCAACAATTATCACCATTGCATACATTGGTTAGTTTCTTAAAGTAGTATTAGATAACTTTTAGAGGTAGCTGAAATACAGTAAAAAATTAGTATGTCTAATTCACTGTATCTTGTTTAACATATTATAGATAAAAGGATCATTGTAAGAAGAACTGAGTGGTTTATTCTTATGAAATCTAGAAAAGAAATTATTGGTTATATCTTCATTGTTTAAGAATTGATATCTTTATTAGTTAATGTTGGTGGTTATGTTCCAGTTATAAAACAATAATAATTTAGAAATGAAAGGTAAGTTCTATGATGGTCACTTATGTATTATATTTAGCTATGCTGTTTTTTTATTAAAAATTAAATGGGAGATTTGGCGCTATTTTTTGTATATCATCAAAACCACATTTTATTATGCCTTTCATATGTTACATTTTCACTTTTATATTTGTTAACTTTATCATATGTTTAAAGGTAGATAAAGATTTTACAATTTAAAATTAAGTAGATTAAACAATGACAGCATAAAGGTTATAATCTTTGACCTTAAGACATTATCTTAATATTTTTAGAAACATTTTTATCTTTTTCATTGTTTGGCAAAATGACACTTTCATTTGACATGTCTTTGTGTAGCACCTTTCATATCATAATTGGTAATTCTGAGGAAGAGAAAAAGATACAATATATATAAAACTGTGAATAGAAAATAGATTTTTAATTTAGTTGGAAAAACAGATTTTTTTTAATGCTGTCACAAGCTCAAAAAAACAGAAGTAGTTTGTCCCCAGAATGTTTTAATTTTTGGAACTAAAAAGAAATTGCTGGTCTCTTCATGAATATAGAAAGCTTAGTGTGATGATATTTACTAATAAAATCAGGGACTTACCTATTTTGCATCATTACTTTACAGTACTCCTTAAACATTTGTTTTGGTAAACACTTTTATTTCTGTGGTTACACCTACAGTGGTATTATGTCAAACTTCAGCATTGCAACACCAAATAGTAGCTATTATGTATTGCCTGTTGTTCCAAGCATTTTAAATGCATTATCCTTATTTAATTTGCAGAGCAACCTTATGTGGGAGGTTTAGTTATTCCTATTTTGCAGATGAAGAAACTAAGAGATTAATTATTTTGCCTAAGAACATCCAAATAGCTGTGATTTAATCTTGGATCTTATGTTCTTTCTGCTTTGGCAGACTTCCTAAACTGAGTAGTATTAACAAAGAAAAAAAGGTAAAAATAGTTTGTGGGGTTTTTTGTTTGTTTGTTTGTTTGGGTTTTTTTTGGTACATGTTAGTTGTGTTTGTGACTAAGTTCTGTGAAAAAGTGAGATTAAGGTTTTTATAAGTATATTTGTCTTCTCTATTTTTTTCAGTGGCTCTTTATCACCTCACTACTTAAGCTCTGTACTCAAGCAGAACCAGGTGCAAACCCTCAAAGGTATGTGTAAGATCAGTATTTTAAATCATTAAAAGCTCAGGTTAAAAATTAGGATTTAAAATTTTTTTAAATTATAAGACAATTATATGTTTATTGAAAATTTGGAAAATAAACATACTTATAAATGAGAAATTAAAACTTTCCTTTATTCTACTGTTAACATTTTGATAGAATTGTTTTTGTTCTTTTTATGCTTTATATGTGAGTAGGTAATTTTTGCATGCATGCACAGACATGCCCACAAACCTATCTTTTCTCCAAATACTGGGCTTATACTATATATACTGTTATACATTCCATTTTTTTTGTTTCCTTTTTTATGTATTTTCCCTTCAAAATAGGAAAATATTTCTCAGTAGAGCATCACATATCCTTTGAAGTGCATCTGTAGCTAGAACAGAAGGTTGGCAATCGATGGCTCATGGACCTTATCTGGTCTGACACCTGTTTTTGTATGGCCTATAAATTAGGCATGGTTTTACATTTGTAAATAGTTGAAAAAAATAAAAATAATAATTTGGAGGCTTGTAAAGATTTCCTACAACATCAGAGTTAAGTAGTTTCACCAGAGACCTCTGTAGTGTATCCTTGGTTTTGCCTCTTGGCCCATGAAGCCTAAAATATTTACTTAATGACCGTTTACAGAAGCAGTTTGCCAACTCCTGGATTAAATATAGTTCAGAAAATTCTTTTATAGTTTATTTAAGTGTAAAGAACTTTAAGAAGGCAATAAGTTAACTTTAGAATTTTGTAAACTTCTTTTTGAATGTATATCAAAATTTCAAATTAGTGGGTTATTTCCTCTACTCATAATCAATATCATAGACTAGTGATGTATTAACATAAAGTCTTCTAGCATTGTTGCTTTGGAGCCTAGAGAATCTTTTTTGATTTTTATAAATTATTTTAAGTTGATTTTAGAGACTAAGAGAGAAAGAGAAACATTGATTTGTTGTTCCACTTACCTTATTTATGCATTCATTGGTTGATTCTTACATGGGCCCTGACCAGGGATCAAACCTGCAACCTTAGCATATCAGGACAATGAACCAACTGAGCCATCCAACCAGGGCAGACTATGATTTTTAAAAATAGAAATTCTCAGCCCTGGCCAAGTAGCTCAGTTGGTTAAAGCATTGTCCTGATATGCCAAGGTTGTAGGTTCGATCCTTGGTCAGGACACATACAAGAAGCAACCAATGAATGCATCAATAAGTGGAATAATAAACTGATGTTTCTGACTCTCTCTCCCTTCCTCTCTTGCTCTCTAAAAATCAATAAACAAAAATTGTTTAAAAAATAGAAATTCTCAGACCAAAAGTCTTTCCATGTACCAGAAACATATTGCTCTTTAGAATTACAATAAGCTGAGCATAGGAAGCAGTGTAATGATGGTCTGTAAAAATAAGGGAGGGAGAGAATATGAAAAATCTTAAGAGAACATTGCAAAGAAAAGTGGATATGGAGTCCATTTCAGATATGTTCTGGGTTAATGTAAGGTAAGTGTCCATTTTTCTATTACTTGATGGATAAATGTGGTTTCTTTTTACATTTACGTATTGTTGAGACTTCCTTTATTTTTTATTACCTCATTAATATATGACCCATAATCTTTTAAGCTGAGTTCATATATACACTTTAAGAACATTTTCTTTTTGAATTACAGAATTTATTTAAAATCTTGTCTTGCTCTTGTTCATTTCATCTAAATTCTGCTTTTTCTTTTTGGAGAGCAGATACTTTCACAAGTTTCTCCTGCTAGTTTCAATCACCATTTTTATAACTAGAGCTTAGGTACTTCTTTTTAATGATTTCTGTATATTATGCATGATCTCCCCAGTGCTACTAGCACCATACCTCCCTTCATTTCTATACAATTAAGTCTTGAGTCTATTCCCATACTAATAATTAACTTGGTGGGGAAGGTGTTTGGCATTCTGGGATAAAACAAATGCAGATCTGTCCTGGAATAGAATATAAAGTTTTCATGGGTTTTAAGAGAAAAACATAAAATTTACAAAAATGTAAAAAAAAGTATATTTAAATCACGTTACTTTAGGGCATTTTCATAGACTTCTGAAGAAATCTGCTTTTTTCCCTCTCTTGATATGATTTCTAGGGAAAAATTTTTAAAAAGAGAACACTAAGTGATTAAACAATTATTTATTCTACCAGTAATTTTTGAGTTCCTACATAGTGCCAGGCATTGTAGTGTAGTGGTTGGTTTTGCATATGGACAGATGAAAGACCCAGGTTCTGGTCTCAGAAAATACTGAGTTTTTTTGAAGAAGGTTGGCTAGAATTATGTAGAGTACACTAGGGGAAAAGGAAATGAATGCTGGAATATGTTTAGAGATAAGTTAGGAGAGGCATCTTAGGAGAAGAAAGTGGTAGTTGAGCTGGACTCAAAAGTTGGGAGCATTCTTAACCTTGGGTAGAGGTTTGGTTAACCTGTCCACTTGCTGGGAGCTGCAGGTTGATGAGTATGGCTGAGGCCTAGGAGTATAGAAGAAGACTGGTAGCCTGGGTTGGGTGGCTGTAGATATTATCACTTAGTATGAACAAGATGAATGAAGAAGTTTAAGCAGGCATTAACCAAATCAAGGAGAACTTAGTTAACATGAGTTTGAACTTCTTCCAATGATTATAACATCAGTTAGTATGGAGTTGCTTACTATGGTGCTTTGCATGCATTGTCTCATTTAATCCTCACAACAACTCTTTGAGGTACTGGTACTCTTTTCCAAATAAGGAAGCTAAAGTTGTGTGAAGTTAAGCAAGTTTCTCAAGGTGACACAACTAGTAAATAGAATAGAAGGAACTCTGATTTTGGAGCCTGCACTCCTACCTGGTATGAGACACTGGGGGAGCTGCTTTAGAGCCTTTAAAGAATGAGGTGACATTATCCGTTTTGTAAAGATTTCTTAGGTGTCATCGTTGGGCTTGATGTTGGAGTCTAATATTAGATTCATTTATCACTTCATGGAAACATCTTTCTTATCATTATGTTAGAATGACCTTTAGACACATATGAGAATAACAGAAGTCAGGCTTAGGAACTTCAGAAACCAGTATCAGCCAGAACAGGTGCAGCAGTTTGTTTAAAGTTTAGATGTCTGTCTTGTTCACCTTAAATTGACTAATTTTATGTACTAGTATCTATGTTACAATATTGTGTAACAGGTAGCAAGAGGCACAGGAATCTCATACTGAGATAATAAAAGAAAACCTTTTGTTTGTCAGTCTTTGGTTTGGTGCGCATTCATGGTAAATTCATCTGTCTAAAAATATTTATGGAGCACACTGGTATGCTTGGCACTATTCTAGGCTACCAAGGATATGTCACTGAAGGCCCTGGCTGGGTAGCTCAGTTGGTAGGGTATTATCCTGATACCAAGGATGCAGGTTCAATCTCTGGTCAGGGCACATAAAAGAATCAACCAATAAATTTTAAAAAAAGGACACATCAGTGAACAACAAAGCAGGCAAAAATGGAACCCACATACCAGTTAGTAGATTTCAGTATTTATACATAAGCACTATAATATACTACAAGCAAATATAAAATTTAGATAGTGGTAATAAGAGGCTAAGTGTAAATCTGAATTCAAATTTAAGGTTGCAAATGAGCATAATTTGTATCTTCATTAAAGTGAAAGTAAACCCATGGTTCAGGCAGCTTAAAATATTGGTAATTTATTGAAATTGCTCTCCTAAAGAATCACAGGAGACAGCTTCTCCATTCGGATGCTCTGTAAATGTGTATGTTAATTTTGATAGAGGCATTAAATCCTCTTAGTTATTGCTGAGCTTATACCTATTTAAATTCTGCCTCCATGGTTCTCATATCATGCCCTAAGCAAATGGACTGATAATGAGATAACAGAAACTTCTAAGTAGTGTCAGAGAAAATACATACAAATGACTTTATAAAAACAAAATTTTTGTTCTTCATGAACTGGATATGTTAGATAATATAGCTAAAAGCATGTGTTTTAAAAACAGAGCCACCTTTAAAATAGTTTTAAGTACTTATTAATGAAAAAATAACATTACAAGGTGTTTTTTATTGTGACAATAAACAAGTAAGTCTTAAGTTTATTTTTATTTTTTTATTTTTTTTAAAGATTTTATTTATTCATTTTTAGAGAGAAGGGAAGAGAAGGAGAGAGAGGGAGAGAAACACCAATGTGTGGTTACCTCTCATGCACCCGGTACTGGGGACCTGGCCTGCAACCCAGGCATGTGCCCGGACCAGGAATGGAACTGGCAACCCTTTGGTTCCCAGGCCCACACTCAATCCACTGAGCTATACCAGCCAGGGCAAGTTTATTTTTAATACCAAGACAGATTGGTTACTATAAATAAAAATTATTGTGAAGCCTACACAGAAAGAGTTTTTCTTGTTCAAAGAAGCTCAAGACTGTATCTTAGACAAATCGTTGAACATCAGGTGGTTTTTTTTTTTTAAGATTTTATTTATTTATTTTTAGACAGAGAGGAAGGGAGGGAGATAGAGAGGGAAGGAAACATCAATGTATGGTTGCCTCTCTTGCACCCCCTACTGGGGACCCAGCCCACAACCCAGGCATGTGCCCTAGACTGGGAATTGAACCAGCAACCCTTCAGTTTGCAGGCCAGCACTCAGTCTACTGAGCCACACCAACCAGGGCGGTAATCAGGTATTCTTGATTACCAAGTGTTATGAGTCATTTCTCTAACTTGTATTTTAACATTGAAGTTAAACTCATCAGTGTTAGAGTTAATTGACAAGGCATTGTGGGAAGCATACTTACAAATGTTCTAAATCAAGCAAATCAGATGTAGATAAAATCCTTTTGCAAAGTCTTGGTTTCATAAAGTTAATTCTATGGAAGAATCAAATTAATGAGGCTACAATAACTTCTACAAGAAATAAATGTATTTAAGGAACACATCTATCATTCTGTTGTTACAGAAATAGTACCTAATTTTGTTATCACTTTAAATATTTGAAAACTAAGAAAAGAAATGGTGTTCATGCAGCTTACTTATATTGCCAGGATAAGCCTGTTACCCGTTTTCTTTAGTTTTAGGCATAGTGTTCAGAAATATAACTCCTTGAATTGTAATGGAAGTTTACTATAGGAAGTCAAATTAGAGATATACTGAATTTGAGTAGGATTTTATTCATTTCATTTATAAGATTATAAATTTTCTCTAATTATTTCCTCATTATAATGAATGTCAGTAGTATTGGATTTGCTCCCTCACCACCACCTCCTTTATGTATATAACTGGAAATAGGAAAACCTTCTTTATTAACAGAAAAATTATTTCATGGAGCAGTAAATCTCTGTTAGTGCTTTTGCATAATGCCATGTAAGTTGTGCCCTGTGCAAGGACAACTGGCTAAGGAATAAGTGGGGTCTGAAATCCAACCCACACTCCAGTCCTCAAGCTGTGTGCCTTGATACAGGAAAGCATCCACCTGGAGGGAGAGTTGCCTCTTTTCCAATTCACACAGAGATACAATATGGGCTCCCGGCTGTACTTTTTTGTCTTCAAAGATGTGTTAGAATACTGAACTCTATCAAGTTGTAGTCGGGTCTCATTTTAAAAAATAAGAATAAGAAAGGTCTTTGTTTTGCAAGCCTCTTGGCTATAACATGTGTGAATCATTGATTAATTTTTTTTTTTTTTTACTTGCTGTTCTTTCTTGAAGTGCTTTTCCTTCAGATATTCACATGACTTCATTCTCTGACCTTCCTGAGGTCTTTGCTCAACTATTACCTTCTCCTCTTTCCTAACCTCTGTATTAAAAATTGCAGCTACTTTTCTCAGTATCGCCCTTCCCTCTTAGTAATTTTTCTTCCTAGTGCTTATCACTCTCTGGCATACTGTGTTTTAATTATTTCTTTGTGTTTTGAGATTAGGGTTTTTCCTGTTTTGTTTTCTGCTATATTCCCACAGCCTGGAATGATGTCAGGCTCATAACAGGACTCAGTTTACTGAATGAATAACAGAATAAATGATTTCCAGTATATTCTATAATTTTCTGCAGAATTTCCTACTCCAATTATGGGTCCTTACTAACTAGTAAAGCATAATGATGAAGTACACATTGAAGGCCTGGGTTCTAGAAGTAGTCTACTGAGGTTCAGATCCTATGTCTGTCATTCCTAGAGACTCCTGCATCTGTTTTCTTATCTTTAAGATGGAAATACTAATAGTACCCATATCATAAAGTTGTGAGGATTAGATGAGTTAATAATACTTAACATATGCCAAGACCATTGAAAGTACTCAGTGTTAGTAATTTGGTGATACTCAGCTTATGTAAGGAAAGGGAGGCAAAGATATAATACACTTAATCTTTACACATTTATTAAGGACCTACAATTGTTCCAGACATTATGGAAGACAGCAGATAAGATACAGTTCCTACCCTAAAGAAGCTGACATCTAATGGAAGGACATTCACGTAGAGACTCTGTTTCATGAGGTCAAGGGAAAAGAGCTCTAATATTATGTTCTCCTTCATAGCAACCATCTTATGATTTACTTAAGCTTGTTTATTAAAGTCAATAACAAACATTTCCTGCCTATTCAGAATTTAGAGTCACACTGGGGAAAAAACAAGTCAATATCTTAATGACTTTATTATTTAAAATAACTTTATAATTAGATGTTGCAAGTAAAATTAAGAACTTTGGAATAATAAAAATTTTCCAGCTTTGAGATAGGAATGGGAGTTTTCATATCTGAGTCTTATTTTAAATGTATCCTTTATAATCTAAAAATTTTAATTATTTTCTGACTTTTCCTTCACACTTTAGGTTATACCATTCCACTTAAAAATTTTTTTTAATTGATTGATTTTGGAAGGAGAGAAAGAGAAACATTGATTTGTTGTACCACTTATTCTCATGCATTCATTGGTTGATTCTTATATGTGTCCTGACCCAGGATCAGACGGCAACCTTGGCATATCTGGGCAATGCTCTACCCAACAGAGCTACCTGGCCAGGGCTACCATTTCACTTTTATTCAACTACAATTATTCAGACTAATAGATCACTAAGATGGAGAGGAAGAACTTCCAGTATAAAAATAGACATGAAAGCAAAATAACCTTATCTGGAGTAGAACATGTTGATTTTACCATCTTTTAAAGCCCATTTTCCTTATGGGATATTCATAATTATGTTTGACCTCTTGAGTATTATATATCTATAGTACTTATAGGCTTATGACTAAAAATGTTAGTACTAATGTTTTTGTGCCAGCAATAATTATTCATTTAGCTTTTGTAGATTCACATGATCTAGACTGACCAATTATGTATATTTTTATTTCTTGTAAGTAGCATGTACGAGTAATAATGCAATACTTTATAACTGCACATATGCATAGATAAGGGTATTTTTTAAATACTAAAGAGGTAAAAATGTTAAAAAGTAATAATGCATTTTTAGGTAACTTAGTCTATGTAAAGGCAAATCTTATTAAAATGCAGTCCAGGTTTTTATTTTCATTGTAAATAATTAAAGAAGAGAACTTTTATATCTCTCATACCTCTCAATCCTCCTTTATATGATACTGTTCACAAAACTGTTCATAATTTTAAGTGAGCAAAAGCAGGTTGCAAAATATGTGCCTCATTTTGTTTAATTTTTTAAATTTTTATTGAATTTATAGGGGTGATATTAGTTAATAAAATTATATAGGTTTCAGGTTTGCAACTCTATGATACATCATCTATATCTTATATTGTGCGTTCACCACCTGAAGTCAAGTCTCCTTCCCTCACCATTCTTTTTTTTTAAGTAGGAGAATATGCATCAAAACCTTAACACTGGTTACCTTTGGGTGCATGCAAATACTTATGATTAAAAACATTAACATTGTCACTCTTCCTTTTTTAGAATCTGATATTGATGCTGCCACTGCAATGATGCTTTTAAATACTTCCATAGAGCAAGGAATTTTAGAATGTAAGTAATCATACTTTTCTTTGTAAAATACATTTTTGAGTGCCTTTTCAAATATAATTCAGAGTGCAAGATATTTAAATGTTATAGCAAAAAATTCTTTCCAGCTAAATTATGTTTTTATCTGAATAACTTAGTTTCTCTTTTACTATATTTCCATTAATTTAGTGAGCATTTGAGAGATTGAGAGCTTGTTGCTAAGATATATTATGTTATATTGAATAAGAAATTAAGAAATAAATAGCATATTTACAAATTAAGCTTGAAAATTTTAAAGGATTCTACAAGTAGGAAATAAGAAATCAGTTCAAAAAACTAGCAAAATATATGAATAGGTGTATCTCAGGAAGAAAAACATATGGACAATGTCATTTGAAAAAAGTATGTAACTTCTCTAGAAATCATACTTTCTAGAGATGAAACAATATTGAGATACATTTTTTGTCCATGAATTATGAAAAATTCAAATGATTTATAATATTAAGTGTTACATATGGGAACTGGGTATTGTCACAAACTGTAGGATATAAATTGGTACAACCACATTGGAGGGCAATTTGGAAATACCAACTGTAAGTTTAAATGTGTATATTGCTTTTACTTAATGATTCCACTTCTTATTTTGTTTTGTTTTGTTTTTCTGGAAAAGTATTTTCATATGTGTGAGAAAAGGCATCTAAAAGGATTTTCATTACAGTGTTATTTGTAGTAGTGAAAAATTGGGAACCTACAAATATCAACAAGGAAATGGTTGGCAAAGCATTGTAGTGATAATTCAGTGCAGGGATAACATACATATTCAGGTATTCTGTGCAAGCAGTTCAAATAATCATATCTTCCTTGGGAAGGTCAAGACATATCATTAAGTAGTTTAAAAATGTTTCAGATTAATACCTACAGGATGATATGGTTTGTGTTTTAAAAAAGAAAGAACCTACAAAATATTACTAATCTATAGCACTTGCTATTCAGGAATTACATAGTTGTTTTAAATGGCCTGTTTTTGCAATCAAATGCATTTGACCTATTGGAAGTTTTATTTTCCACAGGTGAAAAGCCTATTTCTCTTAAAACAGCAATGCAAAAAAAAAGGAGTTATGGCAATGCATTTAATCATCCCAGTGCTATGCGATTACAAGAAAGTAATTCTTTAGCCACCAGCATTGATCCAAAAGAAGATCACAATTACAGTGCAAATAGCATCGCAACACAGCGTTGTGCATCCAGGTCTAGCGTGTCTTCCCTGTCTTCTGTGGATGAGGTATATGAATTTATCCCAAAGAGTAGTCATGTGGGAAGTGATGGCAGTGAAGGATTTCACAGTGAAGAAGATACAGACGTTGATTACGAAGATGATCCTCTTGGAGACAGTGGCTATGCATCACAGGCTTGTGGAGATGCCTCTGCAAAGGGGCAGCCAAGCAAAAAGATGCGAAAACAGTCATGTCAAGAAATTGATGAGGAGCTCAAAGAGGCGGCTGGTTCTCTGCTCCACCTTGCTGGAATTCGTACATGTCTGGGTTCCCTAATAAGTACTGCAAAGGCACAAAATCAAAAGCAGCGGAAAAAATAGAAATACCTATTAGTGTGAAATTATTTTGAAGTGTGGCAATACTCTTCTACTTAGTTCTTTACAAGGGAATCAAAGCCATATGGACATATTTTTGTTTTACAATGGGGAAGGGATGCCAATTACTTGTTTATTTCAAAACATTTTTGTTTGTTTTTAACTTTTATTAAATAATTGCTGTTAGGATCATGGCCAACCATAAATATGATGTGAAGTCCTAAAAGCATAATTTTTGTGATGTGTCTTCAGGATTTTGAAATTTTTATGTAAGAAAACCCACAGCTTCTGTCTTAAACTTGTAGGAGAAATCTTTTATTCTATTAATATGTCAAAATGTATTAATTGGCAACTCCTTTTCCTCAATCTGTAATTAACTGCTGATCCAGTTAAACATTTTGCTGATGTCTTTATCATATACTCCTCTCTGACATATGCAATCCAATAGGATAAGATTTGAATTATTTCTTTTGTCTTAATTTTTTTGTTGTTGTTGAAGCATAACAAAATTGAATATAAATTGGAAAAGACTTTAGATGTCTAGGAAATTCTCTTTGGTTACACAGGCAGAGAGTACAGAAAAGATTTTTAAAAGGCAGTTTTGTGGTGTAATATCATCTAAGAGCACTCCAATTCCTATTACAATATTATCTTTGAAAATTTTTTATTTGCCGGATACTCCATAGCATTTACTGGAGTCTTCTATTCTTTCCCAGAGTGCTTTGCAACCAGTGTTTAAATATTAGCCACTAGCTGTTATTTGTTCAATGAAAATTATTCGATGAGAGGATATAGCCATAGAGTTGTTATGAAGTTAACACCCATTTGAACACACTTTTGCAATAAGAGAATCTTTTCATTTACCAGTTAATCTTTTCATTTGCCAGTTAAATGTACTGCATTCTGAGAAACTTACAGTAGGAATGGAGTATAATCTAATACAGATATTTTGAATAATATTACTTATGTCATCATAAATAGAGGAAGGAATGTCATCATTCAGGGGGAAAAAAAAACTGTCCAAGCTTTTTATGAATTAAATTTGTATATACCCAATTAAATTACAGTGGATTTAACAAGACTACAGAGACAAAGTACCTTCATGGATCTCAAAATGCATATAAAATTATATGTTAAAAAATACAGTCTTTTGAGGAGGTGGTGTAATATCTATTATGTGCCATTAATCCATGCTAAAATATATTACATTTCCAAATGTGCATTGACTAAGGCATTTTAAGTACTTGAAAAAAATCTATTTGTATGAAACATTTTTTCATATCATTTTCATATTATTTAGAAGGTATAAGGGATACTAATAAAACTAAAGTTATTCATTATATATTTTTTTATAATGGCAGAAGCAACTTTCCAACATCCTACTTCATAGGCAATGATCTTGTTTTCATTTTCTGATGATTTCATTTATATAGGGTCCAGCAGAAGTAACGCCTGCTGGAGTGTGGTTGGTAGGGTAATAATATGGGTGCAATAACTTATAGTTTTAATTTGAACATTTCACCTAAAATGTCACATGGTGTGCTTGAGTGTGATATTGTTATGTTACAGAATTACATGCTTATAATTTTGTAATAAAAAAGGGGTGTTATTTGTGCTGGACCCTGTACATAAATACATATACATAGATACACACACAGGTTTATGATTCTGATTTGTTGCTTTCAGCTATTTTTATGGCTATAAAACATTTTCTTGGATTTTTTTGAGACAAATATTTTAACTTCTAAGTTTTATTAGAGCAAAACTGTCAAATGAGAAGCATAATGAAAATGTCTTTTTTAATTGGCAAGACTTTTAAGTCAGGGAGAACAACAATAATATAATCTGTTCTGTTTCTATGTTAACTGTAATTGAACCTGGTTAGCTACATTAATAGAATCAGTGCTGTTGAAATTTGGTAATTATTTAAATCTGCTATTGAAAAATAGTCTGTAAGCATGCAGGTTGAGGTATTCAGTCTTTTCTTCGTATATGTCATGTCTACTACAGAAAGTGGCTAACCCAAGTTGGCATCTTTTAGATAGTGAATATAGCACCAAAAGTTGCTTTACCACAGTATAAAATAGTACACAGAGTATAAAATCATTTTAGTAACAATATTTACCATGGCCTTGTGAATAGACCTTAGTACAGTGTTTCAATGATCTGGGTCCAATTTATTTTGTTCGACTGAAATTCTGCACCAGAAGTGTTCTCTCTAGTTCCTTTGTATTAGATAATTATTCTTTGTAATGAAGGAAAATGATCTAAAACAAGAATGGGGGGAGAGTTGTTCCAAGTTTTAATAAGAATCTTCAAAATTATTTTGTCGTGATAACTCTTTAAACTTGATTTTCTTTTCCTCTTCATGTACTCTTCCCACAAATTTAAAAGTTGAAGTTTATCACTAGCAAGGGCAATAAACACTTTTGCACTAAAAGCTAACAGGAAGAAGTTACACGATATTTTACACTTAATTCTTGTACAGAATTTAGTGCCTAACTTTCCATTTGCTGATTTACCAACACAGTTATTTTCAGGGGGAAGAGCCTTTTCAATTATGGTCCCCCATATTACTTCCATAGACATTATGATCTCATTTCTCAGGTGTATTGAGATAAAAATATGGCTAATAACCACTCAGTTAAGGAAAGTCATTTGAAGTCCTATGGACTGGAAATTGTATTTCCAATAATATATCATCAACAAATTTTACTGTAATAAAACAACAATCCTGGAGAACTTACATATTTTCCAACAGATTTTAAAACTGTGATTTAAGCTAACTTATAATTTGCCTTACATCAATATAATTTGTTATAACCAGTTTCAGTTTATAAATAAAAGATCCCTAGGAAGAGTTTTGCCTCAACACAATCTGTATCTTTCACATCCCAAATAGAATCAGTGTTTCTTGACTACTATATATTTTTGAAATTTATTTGTGCAATATATTACTAAATTAATATTTTATTTTCAAATTCAGATAAAGAAAACATTACTTGTATTCATGGGAAAGCTAATTATTGGTGGATCACCTCCTTTTTTCCACCTTCAAGCCTTTCCTGTTCTCCTTATAGCCCGCATGACTTTTCTTAACTTAGGTTTCTGTGTAGATAGTAAAGTTAGAATATATATATATATATATATATATTTTTTTTTTTTTTTGCTACTTTCTGAGACATTAGGTAAAGGGTTCATACTAGATGGCCAGTTACACATATGTTAGCACGAATTCAAAGCTAGAGAAAATGTTAAAGAGGGAATGTGTATGTCTTGGTAGACCAGGAAGCCTTTCCCAGCAATTTAGGCAACATACGTGAATACTTCACAAATCTGTAAAGACAATTGTCTTAAATACTACAGTAACTTAACAACTTCTTTTGTGAAGACCGTAGCATTTAAATAAGAAACTTTAAGGCTTTCTGGTTTACATATATTTTATGCTTTCTGTTTGAAATGTGTAAGCTTTGATTAAACAAAATTTACTTCAGTTTGTTAATGATGTAGTCAAAATATTTATTGAAAAACAGAGTATTTTAATGTTATACCTGCCATTTTCTCTTAAAGCACATTTTTTTTTTGCATCTAACTGCCAGTGCCATTGTCAACACTTGTTTTTAAAGTGTTGTACAGTTGTTATTAAACTAAGTGCTTAATTTTAAAGTATTATGTTGCCATCATAGTGTGTATAAAAATGTATAACTGCCAATTCATTGTAACTATTATTTATTTTTAATGAAAGTGTAAGAATGGTATTTGATTCAATAAATTTGAATTATACTGTTTCCTTAGCCTCTTTTCTAATGCAGCATAAAAATTGCCCTGAGTTTGAGTTTTTTAACTACCAGTAGATGAGCAGTTCAAGTGAATCACTTTTCAGTTGCCAGTCTTTGCTGATATTAAAAACAACTTAACAAAAGTTTAGTTTTTGTATGTAATCTCTGATTATTAAAATGTTTATAAAGTTTATTTTTACCAAAGAGATGCAATTCATTATGTTAAGGTATTACAGAATAAACCTTGTTTTATAACATTTTTGTGTTTTTTCTGTTCTTTTGGGGTGGGTAGTGTAGATGTCATAGCCCTATACACACACATACTTTCCATTTTAGTGTTACAAAGTTACAATTATATACAGATAAAAAATAAAGTTTCAATTGCAAGATATTTTTAAAGTTTGCTTTTTAAGTATTGTTTTTCCTAGTTTTTACGTGTCTTCTTAATCATCAAAAGCTAAAGTAGTGTCGATTAAGTGGTTTTCTTCCTAAAGTTGAACTTTTCTATTTCACACTCCTATATGTAAGATTTTTGAAATACAATTAGGAAGAATTAAATAGAATATGAAATTATTAAGATTATTTTTAAATACCAGTAACACAATATGTTTAAATATTGAGGCATCCATTGTAAAATGAAATAATCTACAACCAACATCTTGATTTTTATTTTGCTCCCCAGTGATTTCCCTTTGAAGTTCTGCAAAGGGTTGTCTATTTAAAATGAGGCATCTTCATTTTAAACTACCATCACCCTCTCTAAGACCTCCTTCCAAGGCATCCCTTTGAAATACAAAGTCATTTAAAAATCATTGCCACTTGAGGGGTGGTGAACACATAATACAATATACAGATGATGTATTATAGGATTGTGCACTTGAGTCTCCCATATAATCTCATTAACCAATGTCACTGCAAATAAAGTCAATAAAATTTTTTTTTAATTATAGCCATTTGGAGAGTCATGTGTTTGTTTCATATGAGAGCTTTATTCTCTCTATTGCAATCACCATTTTCTAGGGCCATACTAATTCTGAGGGGGAAAGATACACCATTTTTAGAAAAATAATTTATTAAAATATGGGCTAAAAACATTCAGTTTTTTCCTCAAGAATTTCAAGATATACTACTTTGATAATTTTTAAAACTAGCAAAAAATGCAAAATCTTAGATGTAAAAGTTAAATCTTTTTTCGTAAAAGTTGAAAATCTAAGAATGAAAACAATTGCTAATCCTAAAAATAATAGCGTTATTATGTTCCATAAATTTTTAAGTATAGGAATGTTTAAAAGCTGTCAACTGAAAATTTAAATAGCCTTGTGCTACATAGAGAATATAACTCTTGTATTTAAGGATAGTTTGTGTTCCAAAATATGTTGTTGAAAAGATAGCTTTGTCATTGAACTTCAAGGCAAGTTATAAGGTCTATTTATATCATAATGTAGTAAATAACCATCCCTTCTGAATTGAAAGTGATTCTTACACAAAACTTTTCCTGTCTTGAGATTTTGGTTTAGGTATATACTTATAAATCATTCTTGCTGGAAAAATGTAATAAAATAGGAAACTAGGAGTTGACAGAAAAGAGATTGTAGAAAACATTAACTTAGGTGAGATTTAAGAACATCAAGCAAAATTACTATCTACTGGTTGAGAATTCTAAAGAGAAACTGCAACCAAATTAAAGAGCCCTACAATGTAACGAAACTCATAATCTTGTATGTCAGGACAGGAATTGAGAAAAAGTTCCACATTCTGTTTAACTGAGCATCTTTTCACCCAAGCATTGGGCTTTAAGTTTTGGACATGTGATGTGCGCCAAGAAGCAAAAATAGACAATTCCTCTCTTAAAAATGTAAATACAATTATGAATTGTGGTGATTGCCATGAAAGAAAAGATAGGAAGTTATGAAAACATTAACATTGAATCTAGGGTTTTAGGGAAGGCTACCCTGAGGAACGATGTAAGCTGAGATCTTAAACAGGTTAACTCAGGAATGAAAGTGCTGGCAGCAAAATGGCACCAGGTGTTAGACCTCCGTTCAGCAACCTCAGTACTTGAATTCTGGCTAAGAAAGAATTCAGAGCCAAGACTCAAACTAGAAGAGAAAGTTTATTTAGAAAATCACAGGTAGAAGAAGTGAACCATAGAAGAAATGGACCCAGGAAATGAGTTACAAAGGCAAAAAGAAGGGCCCTTGAAGCTAGGGGAGAGACAGATACATACCTTGGGAGACAAAAGGGAGGAAAATGTGGGTATGCTTGAGAAAAAGAGAGCACGTGCAGGGTCCCTGTCTTAAGGGCTTTTATCTGGAGGTCTCATGGGGAAGATCTCAACTGAATATCAGCTTTCCAGGTGTGCCCCTTCAGGGTCATAGGTTCCACTGATTGGTTGGTGCCAGGGCTGGGAGTCATTAGTCAGTGCAGATGGTCCTGACAGCCATGGCAGTGCTTGCCTGATTTTGTGGTTTCTCTGAGCCTGCAGCTGAAACACAGCTAAGGCCTCAGATGTCATCTCCAGGGATTAATGCTTAAGGGGGTGATCAAGCAAGGGCTTGTAGTTTTGCCCATTGTTAGGCACCCGGGGCTGTCCTCTCTCATGACCCTCTGTACCTGTCCTATCATTCCTACTCTGCTCATACCTAATTACCTACTACAAAAGTACAGCAAGTTGTTTTGGGTGGGGAGTAACAGCATGCACTGAGATCCCTATGATAGGGAAGAACATGAGATTTTTCAATGAACTAAAAAGCTAGTGGGGCTACAAAGCAAAGACCTGGAGCCAGATTTTGCAAAACTATGTGGATCATAGATTTGGGCTTTTAACCACCTAGGCAAGACACTGAAGGTATACACAGTTTAAGAGATTACCCTGACACTTTGGCTTGTAACCATGATAAAGTGACAGGACCAGACTTAAGCTCCTCTGTAAGCTAGAAAACTGGACAAAACATTATGTGAAGCAACATTTTTTGACAAGATTAAAGTGATATACCTCTAGACAGATTAATTAATGGGAAAAAAGAGGACAGGAATTAGCTAAATCAAAAATGAGATAAGACCTAAGGACAGATACTATGGATATTAAAAGGGTAATAAATGAATATTATTAAGAATGTTATACCAACAAATTCAACAACTACTTAGATGAAATGAACAGCTTTCTCAAAAGACATAAATTACTAAACCTAAATCAAGAAGCAGAAATCTGAATAATCTTGTACTTATTTTAATTGAATTAATAATTATTAGTAATTAAAAATCTTCCAATAAGGTGCAACCACCAAAAGCACAACCCACAAAAGAGAAAGAAATAGCAAGTTACAGTTTATTAAAATAAAAAAACCCTCTGCTCTGTGAAAGTTACTGTCAAAGGATGAGAAAACAAGCCACAGTCTGGGAGCAAATATTTGCAAAACACAAAAAATAAATCCTAGCATCAAAAATATACAAAAAAACTTCAAATGTAACAATAAGAAAACAACACAAATTTTAAAATGGGCAAAAATATCTGAACAGACACAAAAATAAATACAGCAAATAAGGATTATGCATAGATACCCAACATTATATATTATTAGGGAAATGCCAATTTAAAGAACAATGATATACCATTATATATCTATTAAAAAATCAAAATCCAAAACACTGACAACATGAAATGCTAGCAAGAATGTGGAGCAATAGGAATTCTCATTCATTGCCTGTGAGAATGGAAAATGGTACAGCCTCTTTTGAAGACAGGTTGGCAGTTTCTTACAAAACTAAACATTCTCTTACTGTATGATCCACCAATTTTGCTTCCTGGTATTTTACCCAAATAAGTTGAATACTTAATCCCACAAAAAAACCTGTGCACAGTTGTTATGGAAGCTTTATTCTATTCATAACTGCCAAAACTCAGAAGCAACCAACATGTCTTTCAGTAGGTGAATGGATAAAAAGCTATTACATCCATACAGTGGAATATTATTCAGCCATAAAAAGAAATGCCTACTGACATTTCTCCATGGGAGATATACACATGGACAACAAGTATATGAAAAGATACTGAACATCACCAATTATTTGGTAAATGCAAATAAAAGCCACAATGAGATACCTACCACCTCACATGAGGATGTGAAAAAACTGAAACACTTGTACACTGATGGTAGAAATGTAAAACTGTGCAGCTGCTATAGAGAATATCCTAAAAAAATTCAAAATAAAATTACCATGGGATCCAGCAGCTATACTTCAGGGTATATGCCCAAAAGAATTGAAAGCAGTGTCATAAAGATATTTTTGTAAATCCATGTTCATTGCAGCCTTATTCACAATAGCAAAAAAGGAAATAATTTGTGTCCATTGACAGATAAATGGATAAACAAAACATGGTATTATACATAACAAAGAATATAATTCAGTCTTAAAAAGGAAAGGAATTTTGACATACTACAACACAGATGAACCTTGAGGATATCATGTTAAGTGAAATGAGCCAGCCGTGAGAAGAAAAATACTGTATAACTCCATTTATATCAGGCACCTAGAGTAGTCTAACTGATAGATACAGAAGGTAGACGGGAGACTGTCAGAGGCTGGGGGGAGAGGGAGATGGGGAATTGTTTAATGAACATGAAGCTTGAGTTTTGCAAGATGAAAAAGAGTTCTGGAGATTGGTTGCACAGCAATGTGGATGTACTTAACACAATTGCACTGTGCACTTAAAAATAGTTAAAATGGCACATTTCTTGTTAATGTATTTCACCACATTTAGAAAGAAGGAGGAATGGAGGAAGGGGGGAGAGAGAGAGAGAGAAACTATCTAGCCACACAAACATGGAAGAAACTTAAATGCGTATCGCTAAGTGAAAGAAGCCCATGAACTAGCTACACACTGTGATTCCAACTATATGACATTCTGGGAAAAGCAAAATCTGGAGACAGTCCAAAGATCAGTGGTGACCAGGAATTTCAGGGGAGGGAGGGAGGGATGAATTGGTAGAGCTCAGAGAATTTTTAAGGCACTGAACTACTCTGTATAGATGCCTCCATGAACACTGGAGTACAAGTACCTGTTTAAATCCCTGCTTTCAATTATTCGGGGTATATACCTTAAAGCAGAATAGTTGCGTGATATGGCAATTCTATGTGTAATTTGTTTTGAGAAGCCATCCCTACTGCTTATCCTTTTACATTCCCATCGGCATTACATAAATGTTCATTTCTCCATATCCTCCCCAACAATTTTCTTTCCTTTTTTTTTAATAATGGTTATCCTACTGGGGCTGAAGTAGGGTGTCCCATAGCTTCCATGTCTTGCAAACAGAGGCATTGCCAGTCTTTTCTTCCAGACTATATGTATTTTCAAAGTGTCTGTATAGTGGACAGCCAGAGAAGACTGAGAGTGTCTCCCTCCAGAGCAGAGGACAGGTTTGATATCCAGGACAGTAAAGATAATGGCTCCCTCTAGGGCAAAGGTCAGACATATTTGCTTGCAACCTGATAATATTATTGTTTACTGTACCGAACCTCGTACTAGGTAAAGTCAGAGTAAATATAAAACTGAATCTTGATCAAATTACAACACCACCAATTCTAGAACAACCCAATTTCCTGCTACCGAGCACACACTTTAGGAACCCAGCTGCTTGGTACCTTCCCAAATGAGGAAGAACCAGGCCAGCAGCAGCGCTTTTCCTTCACATCTATTAAAATTTTGTTTAAAGAACTCCCGCCCACTTTCTGTTTTCACTTGCACACCAGTCTGAGTTCTTAAAGGAAATTCTCTATGAAATCAGTTTTTCCTGAAAGTGTTTGATGGATGATAATTCTGAGAATGAGTGATTCCTTGAAACTTCATTATGTGTAAATACTATCTTTCCTTTCTTACAGAGGAATTTTTCCCAGGAAATATATGGTCAGCTTTAATTCACTTAATAATGTTGGTTATTCAAGTGAAAAATTACAATATCCAAATACTTACAATCAGCTCTTGGGAGAGGCAGTGGTGCACTTACACATTTCAGCTGATGCACCATAGGCTCTTTTATCAGTGGAGGTAAAAGTAGGGCCATATATAATTTATTAGTACTCTCTCTCTAATTGCTTTCCAGTAGAATTGCAGAAAGGAATTCCCATTCCTCTTCTGTTTCCCAGGAGGGGTTGCCTTTGTTACAGCTCAACTATAAGCTTTATATGGAGTTGCAGCTTTCAAAATAGAGCATTAATTGGAAGCAATTATCCAATTATACCAGCTGTGACTATACTGTATAATGAATATTTACCCAGAAAAGAACACATTTAACAGATGATTTAATATAGCAGCCTAGAGTAATGAATCTGCAACTGACACTCCGAATGCATAGCTAGTTTTCACTGGCTACCGTATTGAAGGGTACACTGGATGCTCGAGTCAGTGTAAAAAGTAAAATAAAGTTGCAGACGTAATATTATGCTTGATTTTCAAAGCAGTGTCAACATATGTGATGTAAATTTCAAAAGTAATCGAAAAGTTTATGCTTGTTTATTATCTAAAATGAGTGAGATTTTTCCAACTGCTTGATTTTAAAAGTAGACGTGTCTTCAACTTTAATAGAATTTTTAAAAAATTCTTTTAAAGCCTTATGTGTGTACCCTGAAGTCTTATTATAAGACTGTCCTTGAAACTGATGCTTTGGAGCTGCTTTAGGTACTGCTCAGATAAGCACTGAGAAGAACCTGCCTTGTGTGAAATTCCACTCTGCAACCAATGGCGTGAGAATGAGCTGTAGAGTAGTCATTTACTGATGGTAATCTATTCGGCTTCAGGAGTGCTGACCAAGTGCTTGAGGGGCAACAGGCTCTGGCTGGGCTAGCGTTGATTATATGGATGTGAAGATAATCCATACGTTGTCAAGGAATATTTTTATGGGCAAAAATCCATACTGACACTTGCAAAATTGGCTTTGCGAGAAATGTTTCATCTGTTAGCTTTATGTTAAAGAAACAAGACAATGGAACCAAAACACGTTGCTACCAACTCTTGAGTCATCTTATTGGTGTCTTGACAAAGAGATGCCCTTCCTCTATGTGCTATGATGTCACCTTTGTCCAATCATAACCTTTCTTATGAGAGTGGGGGATAACTCTGGAGATAAGGTGAGTGACAGCAGCAAGCAACGCGGCAGTCACTAGGCAACAGGATTCAGCCTTCGGTGGAAGAGAATTTTCAAACATTTAACCCTCACACTGTCAGGACTTCTCGTCACTGATATGGAAGTAATCTCTGGACAAAAGAACTAATATGAACAATGTAGCTTTTTTTCCCTAAAGCTATGTTTCTAGAGACAATATGTTTAGGGCTATCATTCTGTTTAGTGTTAAGGACATTACTTGGCTTGAAAAAAAGATTGGTGAAGTTACTATGCTGTACACCTGAAACTAATACAAAATAATATTGAATGTAAACTTTAATGGAAAAAAAATTTTTAAAGAAAATATTGGCAAATTGAGAACATTTTAATATCTCTTTTTCACACGGGCCACAGAACAAGCAACACGATTATCTCCTCTGTGTGTTTAGAACTGTTACTCAGTTGCTCCCCAGAAGCCAGTCTGTCATACAGGTGTGTAGTTTGTGCCTTGGACAGGCATGCAGCTGGGGGAGGGCTGGTGGTGAGTGGAGCTGAAATCAGCCAGTCCTCCACAGCCCGGGACACACCCTTCTACTGGCAATCTTTAGAAAGGTACCCTTATTTATCTAATTTGTTGCCCTGATGAGATGCCATTTTGTAATTTGGTGGAGGCAGTGCTTTTTCCTAATTTGCACAAACTTGCTGTATGAGCTCTGGGTGGGGGGGCCCTGCAAATACAGCTTATTTTTCCAACTATCCAGAAAGTTCTATAATATTACCCCTCTTCTTTTTCACTTGACCATGCTAGAGAATTTAGCGCAGGGCTTGACAGACCCAGGTGAGACTGGCGGCATAATTTCCAAACCGGATTTATAGAATCATCTCATTCGAATTGTTTAGGTTTGTTTCTAGAAAAACAAAAAGTGTTTTAGAATTTCTCTCACAAAAAGATGACAGAGTAAGGGTAAAAATAAATGTAAGGTTAAAAATACTGCAAGGTCACAGAGTCCAACAGGTTCAATCACTTTATTTTAGCTTCTAAAATAAACAGTGTTTATTTTTTAGACAAGTCCAGTTGTCAAACTGAACTGTCTCTGCATGATCCTTTTTTATGGCACTGGAGGCTACACACCCCTGGCCTTTTCCAGGGGCTAACTTCCAAGCAACATTCAGAGCTCAACAGAGGTCATTTCCTCTTAACCCCAAAACTCTAGCGTGGCACCCCGCTTGCACGGTCCCTCAGCACCTGGACATGGCACTGTCACACTGGGATATTTGGTCTGTTTCCTGGTCCACACACCCCTTGTTTGCGCCTAACTACTGTAAATTGGATAGGTGTACACGATGAATCTGAATCTGATGTCCTTGTATATCTGTAGAATGTTGAGATTACTAATGAAAAAATGTCTAAATGAAACTTTTCACTCTTGTATAGCCAAAACCAAGTATGGGAAAAGTAATTGACAAACTGTCTAATTTCTGTGATGTCTATAATTTATCAGAGTCCTTTGGAGGAGGGGTGGAAGAGAATTTTTCCACATTTCTACATGTAGAAATATAGATAAATGTGCTATGCATTTAAAGTTCATTAATTTAAGTATTTTGATATGGTCCCCAATGTTAAAAATAAGTAGAAAAAGAAACACAAAAACAAAACCAGTCTTGAGAGTTTTGTGTCTCGGATTGGTGCAGTACTTAGTTCAATAAATATTTGTTGAGGAAAAAAGGGTAAAATAAAAGAATAGACACAAAAATGCATTTAAATTCAAAGCTTTTGTTACATGGGAGATTTGCCTAGAATTTAGCACCAAAGAGGCAGCTAGCAACACCATGTGAACCAGTGAACAGAAGGGGGTTTGAATCCCTGAGAGCAGTTGTAAGCAGTGAATAGATACATAAAACAGCATTCATTGTTTAAACCATTCCCAAAGGGAGCCTAGATAGACACAATGGCATGGCAGGTAGGATACCATCTAAAGGGCATTGCCAGGTGGGTTGAATCTAGACTATCCCCCTGTTTCGTTAATTTGAGTATGGTCAACTGACCTTTCTTAAAAGTGAAACTTATAAGGAAAGTAGGAAAATCAATGCATAAAACAAAAACACACTGTACCAAAACTTAGGGGATGCCGCTAAAGCAGTGCTAAGAGGGAAATTTATAGCTAAGTGCCCATATTAGAAAAGCAGAAAAGTCTCAAATTAATAATCTAAACTTTCACCTTAACAAAAACTAGAAAAGGAAAAGCAAACAAAACTCAAAGGGAGCAGAAGAAAGGAAATAATGAAGATAAGAGTGGAAATAAGTACAATGACTATTAATAGAGAAATGTAATGAAATCAAAAGTGGGTTCTTTGAAAAGATAAGAAAATAGACAAACTTTTCCTTGACTGACCAAGAAAAAGAAGACACAAATGACTGAAATCAGGAATGAAATAGGACCGTTTCTACCAACCTTACAGAATTAAAAGCATTTTAAAGAAATACTGCAACAACAGTATGCCAACAAATTAGATAACTTCAATGAAAAGGGCATATTTCTAGAAAGACAAATAACTGAAACTGACTCAAGAAGAAGAAACAAAAAATAGATGTGTGTATAAACATTTTTTCTTAAAGAATATTTTCCTTTTAAACAGACTTCATTTTTTTTAAAGAAGTTTTAGGTTCACAGAAAGTTGAGAGGGACAGAGATTTCTTATATACCCCCTGTCCTCACACACACAGGCCACCTCACTACCAACATCCCTTGCTCCAGTGGTGCATTTGTCACAAACTGATTAACCCACGCTGACATGCTGACACACCATAATCACCCAAAGTCCATAGCTGATCTTAGGGTTCACTCTTGGTTTTGTAAATTCTGTGGGTTTGGACAAATTAATAATGACATCTATCCATCATTATAGTATCATACAAAATATTTTCCTTTCCCTCCAGACTCTCTTCACCTATTAATCCCTTCCACCCACACCAATGCCTGGTGACCACTGAGCTTTCGACTCTCTCCATAGTTTGGCTTTTTCCAGAATGCACTATAGTTGGAATCATAAGGTACATAGCTTTTTCAGATTGGCTTCTTTCTCTTAGTATATGTAGTTAAGGTTTCTCCCTGTCTTTTTCTGGCTCGTTTCTTTTCAGTGCTGAACAAACAGCCCATTGTCTGGAAGTTCTGCAATGTACTTATTCATTCACCTACATCTTGGTTGCTACCAAATTTTGGCAATTATGAACAAAGCTGCCATAAACATCCACATGCAGGTATGTGTATGGACATAAATTTTCAGCTCATTTGGGTAAATACCAAGGAGCTCAACTGCTGAATCATGGGAAGAGAATGTTTAGTTTTGTAAGACACCACCCAACTGTCTTGCAAAGTGGTCGTATCATTTTGCATTCTCACTTAAAATATATGAGGATTCCTATTGCTCCACATGCTCACTAGCATTTGGTGTTGTCACTGTTCCAGGTTTTGGCCATTGTAATAGGTGTGTAGTGGCATCTTGTTGTTTTAATTTGCATTTCCCTGATGACACATGATGTGGAGCACCTTTTCATATGCTTATTTGTTGCCTGTGTATCTTCTTTGTTGGAGTGCCTGTTAAGGCCTTTGGACCATTTCTTTAATTGGATTGCTTTTATTCTTATTGCTGAGTTTTAAGAGGTCTTTGTGTATTTTGGATAACAACCCTTTATCAGATTGTCTTTTGCAAACGTTTTTCCCCAGACTGTGCTTATCTTTTCACTGTCTTGACATTGTCTCTCATAGAGAGAAGGTTTTAATTTTAATGCAGCCCAGCTTATAAATTATTTCATTCACAGATCATGCCTTTGGTGTTGTATCTAAAAAGTCATCACCATACCCAAGGCCATCTAGATTTTCTTCTATGTAATCATCTAAGGGTTTTACAGTTTTCCATTTTATATTTAGGTCTGCAATCTGTTTTTGTTACAGAGCAAACAGAAGGTGTTCTCGAGACTGGCAAAACACTTCCAAAGTCTCACTTTCTCGAACCTGAGGGGTCAGTCTTCCACGGGCAATTAAGATCCCGGACGAGCCCCCAAAAACTGTTACCAAGCAACAGAAAAGGTCCGTTATTGTCCGCCGCCTTATGGAAAGATGTCTCTCAAAGCCAGAGATTTGTGAAAAGGAAAGGAAATGTTTATTTAATACTATACAGAGTTAAAGTAGTGACTTAACTTCATTGAAATATCAAAGTCCTTCGGGATACCCACAGACGCCCACAGTGCTTCCTATCTCCCTCTGCCCTAATTCAGGGTACCGTAATTGGAAGGAAGAGAAGCACACGTCCGGGATCCAGGCTCTTGACACCGTCAGCTGTGTCGTCTTCCAGGCAGGATCTCTGGTTAATCTGAAGCCATGTGGCACCTTCTCATGGCCCACTGGCAAGAGTTCTTTCACCCTTCTTTCAGGCAGTCTCTCTTGCTCCCAGGCCACACAGCCAAAGGGAACACCCCAAAGCCACGTGGTCCCTCCTCTACCAAAGCTGTGGGGAAGGGGTCCCCACTCTGGAAAAGCCACGTGGCTCTCCCTCTTCACCAAAGCTGCAGGGGTCTGCACTCTGGTGAAACCGCATGGATCTCTCCCATGAAACCGATCCCCCCCCAAATGGCTGCCACGCCTGGGTTTAAATCCCCACACCAATCCGCCTCTACAA
>PVKU01004958.1:44305-134336 GCA_004027475.1 Anoura caudifer
TCCTTGGGGAAGTCCTTTCCATCCCCCCCTGGCTCAGAGCATGGCCACAGCTGTTTAACATATCTATGAAACCAGTTAAAGGTTATAGATATGTTAAATGACCATTCTGGGGGTTATCTGCAAAACCATTGCTATGCAAAACAACTCAATGGCCCTGCTCCATTTGTCCCTTCCCCCAACTCATACCTGTGGGGGAGGGGGTGAGGACATCTTATACGTCCCTCTAATATTTCCTGGACACCGTGAGTTCTGGGCCCCATTCCAACTCCCTTTTGGGGCCCCCCTCTTGGCTGCACCCTGTTACATTTTGAGTTAATTTTTGTAAAGTGTGTAAGGTCTGGGTCTAGATTCCTTTTTATTTTTATTTTTTGGCATGTGGAAAAATATTTTCCTTTTAAGAATTATTTCTCTTTTAATATATGTGCAATACAGGTAGAAATAAAATACAGATAAACAAAAAATAGGAAAGTAACTCCATGGCCTGAAGATAAGTGATAACAGTTTGAAGTGAAACTTTCAAATATGTGCACATGTGTGTAACCAGATGTTAAAATGGGATTCTTTCTGCTTCCTTTTGGCTAATGCCCTAAAGGCTGATAACAATACAGGTGTCCAAGGGCCATACATCCTACACATCCAAACTGATGTGCTATGTTTCCTGTGCAATCTATGGAAGGTAGATTGAGAGATTATGAAACAGGTTCTGCCAGCATGAAGCAATCGCCCCTCCAGCCTATAAAAGTGAGAGCTCAAGAGTAGAGAGAAGAATTTCTTAGAGAGCCTATTGGTGGGCTGGGTCCTGCCCCAGCTCCCAGGGGAGGAGGAGGGGTACATCTCTTCATCCCCAGCCAAGTGAGAGGGCCTTCCAGAGACCCACTCAGAGAACATGTGCCCCTTGGAGTTTGGGGACTGGTATCCCTTCAGCCAAGAGAAGCCTATAGTGAGAGATGGTGAGAGATGGTGGCAGCCTGCCTGCCAGCAAGGAGAAAGAGGGGCTGCACTTTCACGGTGGCAGGCAAAGCACCAGGGGCCATGTGGACGTGAGGAGGGAGTTGGTCTGGATTGTTTTCAAAGGGAACCACACAGGAGGACTCCTGAGTGGGAGGGCAAAGGGCCCACAAGAGGGTTAGTGTGGGCTGAGGGCTTCCAGTTAGAGGAAAAATGGCATCCTCAACAAAGAACCGTGGGAGTAACCTGCAAAGATACCTGCTGGGCAAAGAAGCTGAAAAGTTGCATCTGCCACACCCACAGGACAGTCTTCCCCCAGTCCCATTCCATAGTCCCAGCCTTGGAAGGAAGAAGAGGACCTAGGAGAGGGGGACAGCAACCATTAACCCTTCCAGGATTCTAAGCTGAGAGCAAGTTGGCGTGGAGGAGGAGATTGCCTTTGAATGGAAAGACGTTCAGAATAGATTGGTTATTCTAATCTTCAAAGTAAGACTGTCCAGCCAATTGAAAAAGACCAGAAAATCTTTGAGACCTGCCTGAGATTCCATCCAGGGACAGGAAAAGGACAAATCCAGAGAGAGGGTTTGAAGCAGATGTGGGAGAAAGGAAACACTTGCTTTGTTGTTGTACTTGTGTCCTGTCTCATTCAACAAAATAGTCATGAACACCAACTATTTCTAAACAAGCATCGGATCGTACCCAGGTTCTTATATAAACAAAATGACTTAATGTATGTGAAGCTTCTAGCATGATATTTAGCATATAATGAATACTATATATAATTGTTAGCTATTATTATCATTATTAATTTTATAAACTGACTTTTTCATTTAACAATATATCCTGAATATATTTTCATGTCAATCAATACAGTTATGGAATATAACCACTTGTGAGAACCGCACAGTTTTATTCGCTAATGTATCCTTCTATTCAGAACAGTGTCTGGTACATAGTAGGTAATCAATATACAATTATTAAATGAATCATTTTCAAGTGGATGAAATGTGTTGCTGTATGGAATGCACTATATTTATTCACTGATCTCCTGTTATCGTCCAGAATACATTGAAAACAACCACATCTAGGTGCTTTCCAAACTTTCATGATTGTAAGCCGGGCCCTAACAAAGATCTGTATTTTTGATCTTTGTGTATATCCTTAATTATTTTCTTGGTTAGAAGTTCTTAGAAGAGAAATTGCTAGGTCAAAGGCCATGAATGTTTCATTAAAACTTTAAAAACTACTGTCAAATTTCTTCCTGGAGGGATTTTTGAGGCTAGGGAAGAATTAGGGATTTCCAAGTACAGGGATTATTTTTATCATCTTTGCATATCTCTGGATATTTCCCAGTTCCAAGAGCTTTGGCATGGTTTCAACCCAAGAAGGATTTCTGCAAGGTTGAAAATAAAAACATATTTCAGAAACTGTTTTAGAGCATAGTTGACTGAAACAGAAGAAAAAACAGAGCATTCAGCGACAGAAGCAGCAGTGAGTAACTCCTCAGCCCAGCCTCTACTTGGAATAGAACAGATTCCTCTCCAAGCATCACAGAGAAGAGTTATAAGTTAAAATGCAACTATTTATTGAGCGCCTACAAAGTATGGCACTTTGTTGGCACTTTGTGGACAAACAATGCCTGCCTGTTCCTTTCCACCGCACTGACCACTTCAGAGGGCAGGGGCCTGTCTCTGCATGCTCCCTGACCACCTCCCTTCTCCTCCCCCCTCCCATGCCCAGACTCTCAGGGAAGAGCCTTTGTTGGCTTCATGTTGCATCCCTGGCACACAGCAGGAGACATGCAATAGATGCAATACGTACTTGTGAAACTGAACAGAATTCCCCTAGGGAAATTCTAGAGGTTTTGGCACAAACTCTGGAAAACATACACACATACATACATTTGAATGACTAAAGTCAAATGTGAGAAGCTAAACCACTGTCATCTTGATCTCTCACACTAGAAGCTCAGGTAGATTTAGGATTGTGAGTCTGTTCTCAGATGGGTCTGCTGACCCAGATCGGCTCAGTACCAGGGTCTAGTCAGAACAGATCACTATGATGAGGCTTCACTCTGCTTCCTTGCATGAAATGGCAGACAAAAAAAAACCGAAGCCCATATAGACTGGAGGTCCTGAGCCAAGCAACCCAAAAGACTGTACTTCTCTTAGGACCTATGCGTTGAGTCTGTATTTGGACTTCAGCAGGTTCGCTGGACATTGTCAGTAGGTGAAACTGTATGGTAGAGATAGCTGGCTGCCTACCCAATGTCCATTCGCTCGGCTTCTTCGCTAGGGAACCCACTGTTGTTAGAGACAGTAAAGCACCTAACTAAAGCTATGTTTCCAGGCTTGCTTTGAGCACGGGGTAGCCAATGAGATATAAAGGGAGTTCTTAAAGGAGGCTTATTTGTTCTTCCTGACTTCCATCTTTCTTTCTTCTTCTTACCTAAATCACAGACACAGTAGCTGGAGTTCCAGCAGCCATTTTGTGACCATGAACTTAAGGATGGAACTCCATACTAGGGATGTTACAGCAGAAAAGACAGGAGCCTTGGACAAACCAGCCCAAGCCTGCCTGCTTGCAGATTTATTTTACTTGAGAGAAAAAGAAACCCCTATCTTGTCTAAGCTATCTTGTCATTTGAGGAGATTCTTTTAGTAGAGGCCAAAGGTAATTGTTAATGGAATGACTTTCTGTGGGATTAAGGGCACAGTATTACCATCTGGGTGTGTTGGGGAAATTCTTTTTTTGGGGGTAGGGGGTTGCATTTTTTGTTGCCACAATAAATGGCAGCACTACTTGTGTTTGGTAGACAAGAGCCTCAGATGTCCTATTCCAGATGTTCATGTAGATTTATTCAATAAAACAACAACAATAAAATGTTTATAATTACCTGTGTCTTGAACCTAACATATAAACAATTTTTCAGGATTACAACTGCCATGTAAAACAAAGAAATCTTGTACTTTGTGTTTTAGAACTTACTAAGATTCGTTCAGCATTCACAAAATTACATCACCAATGGTAGCACTAATTGTATGCAATATAACATGCCTGTATTGATCTATGTTTATAGTTGTCCCATTCATAGTGACTGTATGATAATTACAGCATTTGGCTCCTTCATTTTATTTTCTAAGGTAGTTGGACCCAATCATTTTCATACTGAAATACATATGTAATAATACTTTATTAATACATATGTAATGATACTTTATAATAAATTACCTTCCTTTTATAGCTACTTTGACTCTTTACAGTCAAGGCATTATGCTGGTGTTCTTTTTGAGAAGGTACATCGTGTAGGCTTATTATCCATACATTTCATCATAGTATCATATTATTTGCTCTAAAACAGGGGAAGGAGGGTGAGCATTTGTCTTGACAGTGCCCATTGTCCTAAGTGATTAGACTTACCCTCAGCCTTTGTCTGCCTTTTTGCTGTGGTGCTGAGAAGCAGAAAGGCCTGGCAATAGAGAGCTGAGTGTCTGGGGTCTGCCTGTGAAAGCAAAACAGGCATGGTATTTCCCATTTATTTGTGGCATCGATGCAGAAGATGCCTCATGCAATGTCATTTGACAGCTAATTATTTCTGAGAGATTTGAGTATTAGTCCATCCTCAACCACTGACAACTTTGTACATTATTTTATCAGAGGACACAGAATTAGGACAGAATGGTCTGTTGATAGAGGGGGAGGCAGAGCAAGGCACAGTTCTGGGACTCCAGGGACTCAGGAAGGAGAAGGGAGGCGAAGAACCTGTTGTGGCCATCTGGGGGTGGGGGAAGAGTGCCAGGGGAAACAGCACAGCCCAGGCTACCAAGGGGACCTGCAGCGTGGCAGTCCACCGTTCGCCTTGGTCACCCCACTGGAGTGACTGAATTAACCACATCTCACACTCTTTAATTGGAGCAGATAATTGGCAAGCTGGCTCTGTGCACAGGAAATGTGTTCAGATAGATTTGGCAGAGTGGAACAGGAAGAATGGGGACCACCTGATTTCATCCTGTGCCAAGGAGGGCGACACAAAGAGGCAGTGTCCCTTGTGGAGCTCGGCCCAGCAAAGTGTGGGGACGGAGAGCCTTGTGCACACCCACAGGCATGTGGGATCCTCCTGGAAAGATAGCTGGAGCAGATGATGTTCTGGGGCTCCAGGGCTGGGCTCAGTGGTGAAGCTGCTTTGTGATTTGGGGCTAGGAATTTAACCTCTTTATGTCTGTTTCCTCATCTGTAAAACAATTGAGGGGAGGAATGTTACAAGGCTGTTATAATCATGTCACTCCATTCCATCCAATCCACAGACATTGCTTGAAGGCCTACTCTGTGGGTAGAACCCTGCCAGGAGCTATGCCTGCTTCCTTGAATCCCTGTGGGGGTGAGATGGGTATAAAACAAACAAATGTAAACAATCCCCGCAGGGTGTTTTAAATCTTCACCTTCTCCCCAGATAAATCTCAAGCAACTTCCACTTTGGGCTAGGAAGTATCTTGGTCAACCCCCTTCCCCAGCCCTTTGCCTGTCTTTAAGAGATGCAAGGAAGAGGGATTGCTTGGAGGTGGCTGTTGCCAGGACAACAGAAACCAAACACTAGTGAAGGTGTCATCATTTCTGAGGATGTGGGAAGTGAAGTGTTTGCCTGATGACCATCCTGTGACTGCCAGGGGCCCTCTTCCAGCTACATTTTGGAATCAGCTGTGAAATGTGCTCAGGTCCAAAAAGGAAGTGGGGGTCAGTGAGCTCCAGAACAACGGCTCCTTTGGAAAAATTCATCCTCATTTGCTCCTGGCTTAGGGTTGGTTTATGATGACTATTTCCTGGGGATTTCCAACCTGAACTGCAGGAGCCCAGGCCCCAGCTCGTGCCCACACGGAGGGCAGAGACTCTGTGTTTCTTGCATGACTTTCTCTGTCCTGCAACAGGTAGACAAAGGGAGTCAAGAGACCAAGCTTGTATGACCCTGGGCAAGTCTCTTTGCTTCCCTGAGTATCACTGTAGCAACTGAGACATTCGGTAACATGTATTCTTAAAGGAAAGTTTAGTACAAGTTACCAAAGCACACCCGTACCCATTTAATGCAGACAGTATTATTATTTTTTTGGTTTTTGCTCCAGATTCATTTTTCATGATCCACAGTTACTGAAGTGAACACTTTCATTTCATAAACTCTTTTGACTTAGAGCTGTTCATAGCTAATGTTATCATTCATTAAAAGTGCTTCAATGCAGCAATGCATCTGTATTTTTCTTATTAAGCTTGGCTATCATGTAGAGCTTAGTCTGAATAACAGCACAGTGTTATCTCATAAAAGTGGCAAAGTGGAAAAATTTGGCTTAGCTGTAAAATCATTGAACATTTCCTAAGAGAAAAACGAATCAAAAAGTCCCATGTCATTCCCACGACTAGCTTGTAGCAGATTATTGATCAGATTCCAATGTAATATTTTCCTCACTGGGCTGTAGTGAGGATTCAATGAGAATATCAAGTTCTTGATGCCCAGAGGCATCTAGTAAATGATGGTCATATATGTTTATTTTCTCAAAAACAGACACACACTTACAAACAGGCGCGTGTGTGCGCACACACACTGTTTTGGTCCAGCTCTCTTACAGAGAGTCCAATTCAAAAGGAAATGGATGAACACTCTCTTTAAAGTCTTAGCATGAAAGGTGGTCATCTCTTTTTTGCTTTGGGGGTTTGGATCATTATCTGAGAATAGCAAATGTCCCTTAGAGCTCTGAGAGTCCAGTTCTGGTATCCCCTGAACTCATGCTTCCAGGCTCACTGGGGAAACAAACCTTACAAGTATGAAATACAACTGAAGACTTCATTTGAATAAGTAAAACTGGATGCAGTAGGTGGGGTCTGGACTTCATGATCCATCTAGAACAGTCTATGGGACTGTGTGGAACATGTACATGTATGTCCTGGACTTGGAGAAGAAGAGCAGCCATTTGTGGGGTGGGAAATGATTTGAAGGACAGCAAGAGTCATCTTCCTCCAGGATGGATAGACCAGGGGGTTTATGGCACTATAAAAAGTAGCGTCTTGGGAAGGTCCCACGCAGCTTTGGTAAGAGACAAATTTGGGCTTTGCATGGCTTGTGTTGTGCCAGTCACCAAGTACTGACCCAGTCCTCTCTCATTACACCACACACACTTTAATTGAAGTGTTACTTAAGTTAGAAGATGTGGACATTATGCATTGCCCAGCCACATGGGGAGCTTGGAATAGGTAGGGGTACTTACACCACAGAAAATGGCAAATGATAAAATACCAGGGTTTCTTTTTTGAGACACAATTTACCAGACCACCACAGCTTTGGAGAGTATATAGCATAATGACTTGATTTACATATAATATAAAATTGTTGCCACAAAAGTTTCGTTAACATCTATCATCTCATAGAGATACAAAAAAAAAAATTTTCTTCCTTGTGATAAGAACTTTTAAGATATACTCTCTTAACAAATTTCAAATTTACTGTATGACAATGTACCTATAGTGATCATGTTCTATGTTACATACCTAGTACTTATTTTAAAAATGGAGGCTTGTATTTTTTTTGTAACCTTCATCCAATTCCCCTACCCCCACCCCTTACCTCTGGTAATTACAAATTTAATCTCTTTTTTCTATGAGGTTTTTTTTTTGTTTTTTTTTTTTAGATTCTACATGTGAGATCATACAGTATTTGTCATTCTCTGTCTAACTTATCTTTAACTTAGCATAATGCCTTCAAAGTCCATCCATGTTGTCCCAAGTGGCAGGATTTCCCTTTTTATGGCTGAATGGTATCTCATTTTATGTGGATATGTGTGTGTCTGTGTTATCACATCTTCGTTCATCTGATGATAGACACTTAGATTGTTTCCAGGTCTCCTTGGGGTCTTTGGGGTGAGGGGTGGGCAGGAACATTTCGTATCTTCACTTACTGATTCACCAATGGGGTAGAGATGTGTCTGAAATGTTTTTAATTTTTCAAAAAGTATTATGGAAAGACTTTATAGGTTGCTTAGAGTCCAGTGGGGGAATCAGAAGTATGGGATTATGGTTTGTGGCAAAGCTTTATAGGAAAATCTCAGGTCCAGGAAGAATTCTTCCCAGAGGCAGTCGGCTGGGAGGGTGGAGGAGACACGGGCAGGGGGGAGTGTCAGGCGGAGGAAGCAATGTGTTGGCCGGCACAGTGCAGCCCAGGAACTGAGAGGCCACACTGACTGGGCTGCATGGAACATGGGGAGCGTGGTCAGGATGATACTGAGGCAGTAGAAGGGGCTGACTGTGCAGACCTGGTAGGCCATGACAAGGATCTGCTTCTTACCCTGAAAACCACAGGGAGACATCAGAGTTTCCCCGCTCTCTAAAATTAAATTAAATTAAAAAATAAAAAAAGTTTCCCACTCTCACTGTAGGGTTTCCTTGAGCAGTGAGTAGCAGGATCAAAGAGAGAATAAGAGGGATTCCTCCTTTTGTCAATCTCTCCCCCAAGCCCTGTGTCTTCTGAAGCATTGCTCAAGGGACAGGAACATGGCCTGGAACCCACTGGTCTCTCAGCATATGGCCACATGTAGCCAGGAGGCCTGGGACAATCAGCCCCTGGGGTTCCTGGAGCAGCACATGGCAGTTTGGAGCAGTCCCCACCTCTCTGGAGCCTTCACCACAGAGGCTTCTGAAAGTATATCTTGGGGCCCCAGGGCCGGTCACTGGAGGGCCCCACTTCTGTCCCAGAGAAGCCCAAGTCCAAGGAGGGTTGCTCCACTCCTGCTCTGCCTACGCAGGACAAAAAAAGAGGCTGCACTCTGCAGGGAGGAGTGACTCGCTCCTTTCTCAGCCATCAGGTAAAGAAGAAGGGTCCACACCCAAACCCTAAGCCTCAAGGAGATACAGGATGTCCCAACAGGCCTTGTAGAACAACTTAGTAATTTTCCAGTTACTAATTTGCCTTACCTGTTCTGTTCAAACAGGCTAATTGTTTCCTCAAAAAGACTCAAGTGTAGTGGGATGAGGTCACCAGAGACGTGCCTAAACAATCAGAAACACTGGTCATGGGAACACCAAGAGGTAATCAGCTACTCAGGCTCTGGGTCTGATCTTTTAAATCTTTCCTGAAAGCAAATTCGGTGAGGGCGCGCCCCCTGCTGGTAACAGGAAACTATACAAGGTAGAAAGAAGCATTCAGCTGAGTGAGCGATTCCTCTGGGTAGGAGGATAATTGAGAATAGGTGGTGTTTTTGGAACGTTCTCAGCGGGGCACATTAATGGTTCTTTCTCAGTAAATATTTGTTGGTTGAAATGTGAAACTAAATTGATTAGTATAATCCATCCGTAATCATGATCTTGAAATGTGTGAATTTAATTAACAGTGAAAAATCTGCCAAAGCAGAGAAAAAACAGGGAGAATTGATTTTTGGTCTGATGAGGAAAGAGAACATAACTTTGAGAATTTCCATATACTGTTTGCTTTTACATTCTGGGTATTATATTATCTCTGTGTTCATATAGGAACACACAATTTTTAGGAAAATACTTTTTTTTGGAAAAAAATTCCAAATATACACAAAAACAGGCAAAATGAATAAATTCCCATATACTTACTACCCAGGTCCTGTCGTTACCAAGATTTTTTCACTCCTGCTTTATATATACCATTAATTTTTAGTTGCTTTGTCCCTTAAATTTTATAGCCCGGACATTATGTCACTTTGCCCTAAATACTGTACTGTAGTTAAGAATGCATTTCTAAAAACTGAGCATTTTTTATAACCACATATCATTATCACATCTAAAAATGTATAATCCCTTGAGGGCATCTATCTCCATCTCTCTCCTTCTCCTCCTTCCCTCTTAATTAACTTATCCTTATACACAGTGTGGGCCAAAAGTAGGTTTGCAGTTATGAGTATGCAAAACATAGAGTTTATTATTGTATTATTATTTATTCATTATTGTATTACTTTCTATATGAACAACTGAAAGCATACTTTTGCCCCACCCTGTATAGTGAAATGTACAGGTATTAAGCATACAGTTCTGTGAGTTTCAATCAAAGCATACACCAGGTAACCTACATCCTTATCAAGATAGAGAACATTCCCATCACATCAGAAACTTGCCTCCTGTGCCTTCACTGTCAGCTCTCTACCACCCCAACTGCTGCTCTGATTTCTTTCACTATGGATAAATTTTGCCTGTCCTAGAATTTCACATGAAATGGAAACATATAGTACATTCTTTTTTGTGAATAAGCTTCTTGTACTCAGCACAGTGTTTTCGAGGTCCATCCACATGGTTGTATGTTCCTTTTATTGAATGGTATCCCATTGTATGTGTGTATCAAAATTTGCTTATGTACAGTTTTGTTGTTGGACTTCAGAATTGTCTCCAATTTGGAGCATTATGAAAAAAGCTGCCATGATTATTTTTTTAAATAAATTTTTACGTGGACATGTGTTTTCATTTCTCTTGGGTAAATACCCTGGAGTAGAATAACTACTCACAGTGAGTGTGTATGTTTAACTTTGTTAGAAAACCCAAGCCTCTTATAAGCACTCCCTGCCCTTCCACTTTTCCAGTTGTCCAGTCGTTCTGGGTTCTGCATACATATGTCCATCAGCTTCCTTGTTGTGTCTCTTAATTTGTGCCTCTGACCCTGGGTTTCCCATAAACTAGTTTGATCGAAAACCTGAATGAGATTCATTTTAAATGCTTTGACAAGAATGCTTCAGACATGGTGCTGTGTAGTTTATCCTACAACTCAGTGGAAAGCTCATGTTGCATTGTTGCCCCTCTTAGTTACAATGCTGAGACTAATCTGTAGACCCAGGCGGTGGCAGCCTCATCCCCATCCCTTCATCTACTGGTTTCAAGTGATTTTTGCCTTGAAAGGCTGAATAAGACACAGTTCTCACCCTAAAGATTTTGCAGTTTAGTTAAGGGCACATGTCTAAATATGGTCTAAATATGTTTAAAAATATTCTTCACAATTTAAAGAAAATAACTATCAATAATGGTTCAGATTTTTTAAATGCTAAATGACATCAGAAAAAGGATAACAGAGAGAAAAGAAGGAATTAATGTAAAAAAGCATTTGTCAGATAGTGAGGAGCAGGGAAGCCATTTAAAGTGAGCGAGAGAGGGGGTGTGCTCGGAGACAGAGGGGTGCTGGGGAAGCTGATGGAAGATCACAACCAGTGAAGCAGAGTTTGGGAAAGGTAGATGGGCCAGGTGTTTTCCTATGGACCTAAGAAGCTGTTTTCAACCTATGAAGCTGGCAATCTTTGGCACGGAGAGCTGCCTGGAGTTGTGGAAGACAGGATTCCATTCTTTGGTAGACCTGTTGCCTCAGGTGAGGCCTGAAGATGGGTATTATTTGTAGAGCAGTAGAGAAAGGCGATAAAAGCTTGTCCGCTTACAGAATCCGAGGCCTGTGCCCTTACTCTGCTCCTCTGTGTGATACTGGCAAGGAATAAGATGGTGAAATTTGCCATAGAGAAAGCAAATAAACAATGGGTAGTGGTAAAGCATCTTTAGAAATTAAGGTCGCCAATAAGCACATGAGAGGATGTTCAACATCAGAAGTCATTAGGGAAACACAAATTGGAACCACAATGAGATACTACTTTGCACCCATTAGGGATGACTTTTGTTTTAAAAAATGTCTATTTATACATGAATGAATAAATAAAATGTGGTGTATTATTCAGCTTTAAAATGTAATGAAATTCTGATACATGCTATGACATGGGGGAAATGAGCTAAATGCTAAATGAAATGAGCCAAGCACAAAAGGGCAAAGATTGTATGATTCTGCTTATATGAGATACTAGAGTAGTCAAATGGATAGAAATAGAAAACAGAATGATAGTTTCCAGAGGCTGGGAAGAGAGAGGAATAAAGAGTCAGTATTTAACAACAGGGAGTTTCGGTTTGAAAACTTGAAGAAGTTCTACAAATGGAAGGTGGTGATTATTGCACAACAATGTACATCTACTTAATGAGGCTGGAAAAAATGGTAAATTTTAAAAAAGATTTTAGTATTTTTAGAGAGAGGGGAAGAGAGAAAGAAAGAGAGGGAGAAAAACATCAACGTGTGATTGCCTCCCGTGCAATCACAAGCAGGAGAATGGAGAGAAGAGAAGGCTCTGTGCTTAAGAAAACACAACTCTTTAATATCAAAGTGTAACAGGTTATCAAGATTAACCTCTAATAGGTTATCAAGATGATCAACATGAACAGGTCACTTCTGCCCCTTTCTCCTAAACAGCTCTAATGTTATCTATTTCCCGAAGGACCAAGTCCAAACAAATATCAAGCAGCACAATCCACCCTTTGGCATTCTCCCTCCTAATCTAGCTAGGGTTCATTCACCTTCTGATCATTTAAGCTGAATGGCCAAGATTTCCCACAAGTGGCACTTAACAGAGAAAATACAGCGTGCAGTAGAGGCAAAGGACCTGGGTTCTAGTTTTGCTTCTGCCGTTGTCTGCCATGTGACTCTGGACAAGGTATGCCAGGGCCCTGTGCCTAATCTATTATTCGTACTTGCTGAGATGGAGACAGGCAAAGCTTGAGGGCATGGCCGAAGGAAGGAGTTGCAAAACCTCAAAGTCTAGAATTTCTATTTTTAGTAGAGTTCCTCAAAGTTGCAAATCTACAGAATTTTCCTCACTGACTACTCATTACAAAACCTGAACTTTGGAGCTAGCTGCTCGAAGAGAAAATCATGTGGAGGAAAGTGTTTTCTCCCCACAGCCCATCCCCCATCTTATTTTAATTTCATAGTAGAGTGATAGGCATTTCCCACTTGATTAAAAATATAAATAACAACAAGGACAATATGTCACAATATAAGGCCCATAAATTGCCTTCTTTATTCCTTTTCTTATATAAACACTGTTGTCCATTATCTCAGCAATCAAGAGTGGTGATCAGCCTTGAGGATTGTGAAACCAGGCCAGAGAAAACCTTAACTTACTTATCTCAGTGACCACGAGGGCAGATGCTGGCGGGGCTAGCTGGTCTTTCGACGTCACTGTGGTATCTACTACATACCCATAGGTTATTATGAAGTAGACTATGATTTCAGAAAATAGAGCTTTGAAGCTTGAGGGAAGTTCTTGATTTTCCCATGTATACAAAGATGGAACACATGTCTCTACTGTACCAAGAAATAATGCTCACTCAGAGACTGACAATATCATCTAAATAACCCAATGGCACAACTGATCACTCTTTGTGTGAGCCAAGGGAAGTTCCACACTTTTCTCTAGCTATGTATAGTTGATTCCCATTATTTGCAGTAGTTGCATTCTATAAAATCACCACAAACCCTGAATTACTGAATAACCTTTCTCCTAGGGAAAATAAAGGATTTTCTTTTTCTATGACAGATCTGGTCTTCCTCAATGTCTTCTCCATTGGAAGAGGAACACCTACTTCATCGGTTAATAATATCCCAGTCTTTTCAGTCAAAACTGTTTTCTTTTAGCGTACAACAGTCCCGCCTTTCACAAAATGCTCCTTTGTTCTGAGTGTTGTCCTCTCCCTCTCACCTCCAAGATCACTTCTGGGAGTGTGGAGAGTGTACTGTGCCTTTGAGGTCAGGGCAGGGGATCTTAGATCGGCACCAAGCAGGTTTCTGGGCCTCACGACCTCTCTAGTGATGGTCTCTTGCTTAACCCGCCACAGAAGTCTTCATTTGAGGAAAGTGTAGTCTCTCTTGGTTTATTCACCATCTAGGGATTTTCCTAGCTGACCTGCCTGTCTGTTGTGACTGAGACCTCATGCCAGAGCCAACTGACTCAGGGATGTACCTTGCCCAAGGTGGGCCAGCAGAGATCTTCCTTGTGTTTTGCAAACTGAAACTAAGCAACCTAGTTCATCTCTGGAGAGAAAGTTGTGAGATGAGGCCCAGGCCCCAAGGGCTGCTATGCTTGCCACCCAGCAGAAGTAGAGGTAGCCCAGCAGCAGGAAGCAGCATAGACAGGATGAAAGTTGCAGAAGCATTATGGTCCCTGGTCTAAGTTGTTCTTGAGGTCCTGCAGCTCCTTTTATCTTCCTATTGTTCCATGATCTATCCATACACCCTTTTAGTAAATTTCCACCTTTGGGTGAAATCTAGTGTCAGTTTCTGACACCTGCAACTGAAAAAGAAAAACCTAAGACAGTATGTTTTTAAATGCTTTAATGATCATCACAGAACTTGCATATTTACAATAACTCCAAGCCACCTTAATTTGCACCATTTATAGGTTGGGAACTATGGCTGGAAGTGTATGAGACAATCAAGGTTTTAAAAAAAATTTGTTATTGTGAAATGTAACACCCATAAAAAGAAGTACACAAAACAAAAATGTATCACATGAGGAATTATCACAAAGTTAACACCTGTGTAACTATTACACAGAATTAGAACATTACCAACATGTCTGAAGCCCAATAGTTCTCTCTCTCTTCCCTCCAAAAAGTAGTCAAGCTCCTGACTTTCATGGTTCTCACTTGCTTATTTTTTCTAGTTTTATTGCCCAAGCATGCATACCTGAACCCTATAGTTGAATCCTGCCCTTTTTTGAATGTTATATAAGTGAAGTCATACAATATAATTGTTTTGGGATATGGCTTCTTTTGCTCTGAATTATTTTTTCAGATTTACCTAGTGAATAACTATTACCTATAAAACAGTTAACTGTTCACTGTTAACATATACAGTTAACTGTAGCTGTATTTCAGTTTTTTAAAAATTGGTGTTTAGTATGATGAATATATATGTTTTCAGGTGAGTCAATAATACCAAATTCTTTTCAAGATTTTAAAAAATTGTCATTTTATTAGAGTTGTCCCAATTTTTACCTCTTTGCCCACCTCCGCCCATCCCACCCCCCACCAAATACTTTTTCTAATGATTGTTCCAGTTTATATTCCTACCAACATTTTACAAGAGTTTCTCTTGTTCCATACCCTAACTCTTGTCAGCCTTTTTAATTTTTGCCGTTAGTGTGGTGTGCATGGTATCTCATTGTGGTTTTAATTTCACTTCCTCTGATTACTAATGAAACTGAACATCCTTTTGTACATTTAATGACTGTATCTTCTTTTGTGAAATGCCTGTTGAAGTTTCTTGTCCACTTTTCTAGTTGGTTGCCTGCCTTTCTCCTTACTGATTTGTAAGAGCTCTTTATGTACTTGGATGAGACCTCCATTGGATATATATGTTGCAAACATCTCCCACTCTGTGGCTTGCCTTTTCACTCAATGGTGTCTTTGGGGAAAAGAGTCTTTAATGTAATCAGACTTATCAATTAAAATTTGAAACAATGTATCTAACAGAATCACTAGATTAAGCAATGGAAAATAAATTTCTCAATTCAGTAAAATGAATTTACACAGGCCCTATAGCCAAAGTTGCACATTCTTTCTTTGGAATGTCATTTCTGAGATAGCATTTTATTTTTAAATGATTGGACATTCCATCACATTACAAACCACAGAAAGGCACGTACAGTATTTAATTTCATTGCTTGGTGGTGCAATGGAAAACTAATAATAACAATAGTAATAAAATCGTTGTTCTTAAAGTTTGCTGAAAACAGCACATGGCTATTAAATTGAAAATATAAACCTGTGAAAAGTTTGTAATCTTTTTACATATTACACTGGCTGAAAAGTACATACGTGTTCAGCCTTTCACTACAAAATCCCAGGCATATTCATAGCCAAACAAGAAACTGGGAGAGCACAAATAGTTTTTTAAATCATGGTAAATTACAAGCATTCTAAATTGCCAATGTAACTAGCATCCCTGTACCTATTACCTAGATAATAAATTTTAACATTTTATTTACTTTAAAAAGTAAATAAAATTAAGTTTATGCTTCTTTGTTCTCGTGTTTCATTCCTTTCTCCTTTTCTTACTAGAGAAAGCCACTACCCAGAATGCGACAGTTCTTGTTTTTCTATTTTTGTGCATGTTTCTGTTTTAATTAACAAATATTGCTTCGTGCTTTTTAAATGCATCTTTTCATGTTACAGTATACTGCAAATTGATGTTAAACATAGTGCTTTATCATGTTGATATATACAGATCTATTGTAAGTCATTAGTTTTAACTGCCGCGTTGTAATTTATGACAAACATATACTCTGAATTTATTTCATTCCTCTACCAATGAACATTTCTGTCTAGCAGCAAGCGCAATGCTGAGAACATCTAACATATAATAGGTCCTCAAAACTTATTTGATAAATGAGTAGAGGCAGGCTGTTAAATGAAACAAAAGTGGTATAAAAATAGCTCAGGCAAAATACTTTTTGTTTCAATTCTCCACTTATTTGTCGTTAACATCCACCCTATTTGCATGCGTAGCAGGTTATCATTCCTGAAAATTTCTAACGGCTTTTAACCAATCCACTGAAAAAGCCTCTGATGTGTTTTGCATATAAAGGCAGCGGACGGACTGGGTAGAGAAAGAACACAAAGAAATCTCAACGTCAAAATATAAAACAATAAAGGTTTGTCTGGTGTGGAGCAGTGTTATAAATTCAGGGCAGGTCTGAGAGTTTACAATTCAGGGCATGACCACTGCTGCTACCACATCCGGATAAAGAGATAGCGGAATACAGAGGTCTTTCTCTGCGTGTGTGTTCAGAAACATGGAACCATCAAATGCCAGACGGTTGCCATGGGAACCAGAGGGGGATGGGAAGAGCGGGCCAGCCAGAATTCTTGTTACGCTTAGAATGTTTCTTCCGGTCCTCGGCTCTTCGCAACCACCACTCCTTTCCTTGGTTTCCCGCCCGTTCTGTGGACTCATCATTCTCTTCCCCTCTTGACTCCCCTTCTCCATTCCAAGTTGCCATCTTGGACCATGCGTCAAGATGGCGTCCTCTGCTCTCAGAGACTGAACCCGGGCGAGCCAGCGAGGCTGCGCGCGCACGTGTTTGGCCGCAGGGGGGTGGGGTGGTGACGTTCAGACGTCGCCCCGCCTCCGGCAGTCGCTCCTCCCCTGGGCGAACCCGGAAGTGGAGGAGGAGGCGCGGCGGCAGCGGTGGCGAAGCAGGCAGGCGCTGGCTGAGCCGTATCGGGGAGCGTGTCTGGGGTTGGGGGCGGGGGGCGGGGCTGAACGGCCTGGGCAGCCTGGCCTGGACGGGGCGGGAGAGGCCATGGCCTCGGCAGAGTTGCAGGGGAAGTACCAGAAGCTGGCTCAGGAGTACTCGAAGGTACCCATCATGGGCGGGCATTAGGGGGTCCCTGGCCCTGCGGCCTCGGGTTGCCTTGACTTGTCGGGACGATGGGGTACCGTGGAGGGAGCACGCGAGGACACTCCACCTCGCTCCTCCGCCTCCCCTGCCCACAGTTACCGATCCTCCACCTGCAGCTCCCTAGAGATGGAGCCGGGCGGTGTCTGGGTTCGTGTGCGTTTCTGCGGGAAGTAGCAGGAGTTTGGTTCTTGTCTAGCGGGAGTGGAAATGGGATGTCAGAAATCCTGGCCTCTGCCTCTGTGCTGGCTGGGTGTGTGCTGTTTCCTCAATTTTCCCAGCCCAGTGATGGAGAAGATCAAGATTCCTTCCTTCCCACAGGGATGGTATTAGCATAAAGAGATTTATCTGCCCCCATTCAATTCGGAAGGGTAAATAGAGTCATGGATGTAAACTGCTTCACCAGGCGTGATTTTGATGTGTACAGTAATAAGCAAGATGTCTGGAAATGATTTTGAAAGCTTGAATCTACGCTTGAGCCATTCTCTCTCTTTTCCCTCAGTCACCTGGAGTGGGGCAGGGCACCCAGCAGGTGTTCCGTACATGTTAAATTAGGCCTGTTTGTCGTATTTATGGCATCAGTCTTTTAAATGATGGAACTCTTCCCTTTGAAAAGGGCTGCTTCTGGGGAGGGTGTTTGTCTTAAATATCTTAATGAAGTTATAAAAGCGGAATCTTACCACTATGAAAGGTACTGTCATCAACCTTAGTTTTCAGTGACAGTGTCATTCATGGGGGCAGTGGAAAAACTTAGCCCCCTTTTTACAGTTTGGAGAAACTGAGACATTTCTTATGATTTCATTTAACAAATGTTCAACAAGGTGAAATGAAATACTAAAACCCATGTCTAAACATGCCTAAACATGCACATTAGTCTTTTCACTACCAAATGGGAGCCTTTTGAGATACTACACCTAACTCCAGTGGTGCTGCCATTGGCACAGTTTCTTGCATTTCCATTTGAAATTGTCCTAAGAAACCGTGACACAATGTAAGTGGTGACAGCTTTCATCCTTTGAAGGAATATTTTGTTCTTTGAAAGGGCCGGAAGTTGGAACAAATCCATGCGATGAAGCAGGGTGGGTGGAGAATGGCAGGAGTACACAAACTTGGCTCTACTATTTTGGTGTGAAAACAGTTCATGAGTATAAAGTAAGGGGACTGGTTTTCTTCTCCAGAAAGTAAACAAGCTCGGAAGGCAATTCCAAATGGCAAAGGGAAGTTCCAAGAATGTTTTGAGCCGTGACTGTATTGATGAAAAATTGAATAACCTAAAGAAAGTAATACAAACTTTGAAATGTTTTGTTTTTTGGGGGGGATGTTTAAGCCCTTTTGTTCAACAGATACTTGCTTTGTGCCCCCTGTAAACAGTCTGCCACAGTTGGTTGAGTGAGGCAGAGTTCCAGCTAAAGGAGATAGGTTTAATAGAATGTTCAAACATTGTTCATAGTTATAATACACTGTGAGAAGTGTTAATTCAATGGGAGCACAGAAGAGATGGAGGGTAAGGGCAGGAGTTACTCAGAGTGGGGAGTTGGGAGGAGATTCCAGGCAAAGGGGACAGACTGGGTTCGCTGACATGAAGGCACATTAAGATGCGTGGCAGAGAGGGTGAAATATGGTTAGAGAGGTAATTTGAACCTGATCATGAGGGGTTGTGGATGTCAAATAAGAAATTGAAACTTCAGTTTTTGAGTAATAGAGCAACATCAAAGGTTTCTAGAGAGGGGCGTAACATTATTTTTAGGAAGGAAACGTAACTACTTGGAGGATGGATTTAAGTAGGGAAAGAGTGGTGAAAAGAAGACCAGACTGAAGGTTGTTGGAATAGTCTGGGGGAGAATAACAGGGTTAAATAAAGATAGGGACAGTGAGGTGGAGAGGGGCCCTATATTTAGGAATTACAGTTAAAAAATACTTTTTAGCTTCCTTCTTGTCTGAGTGTCTGCTTTTTGCATAGCACTACACTTATGACAGATAAACGGAATGTAGGAGATGGTCATCCTTTTGTCTCATGCATTCTGTGGGACATGGTAAGTGAGGGAAGAAGTCAGAGTTGACCTTGAAGTTTTGAGATGAGGGAACATGACTGCCACTGATAGCAGAGGGTGGACAGAAAGGTGAGCCAGTTTGAAATGAAGGGTGAATTAAAGTTTAGATGCAATCATAGAATTTTGAGGTTCAAAGTCACGTTAAAGTTATTCACAAAGTAATAGCTTGAGGTGATTGATGTTGGGTAGTTGCTGAAAACTTCTAGTGAAGATGACTGGCTAAAAGTCAGGTCAAAAGCAAGAACTTTTGAAATAATTACCATGAAAATGATAGTTGAATTTTAAGAGTGAATCAGGGTAGACCACGTTAGGGAGACTCTTTGGGGAACATTTGTGAGAAGGATGTGACAGGAGGAGGAGAAGCTAAGGAGACTGTAACAGGTCTGCTGGACAGAGGTTATTCTTTGTTAGTGGGCCAAACCATTTTCCATCCTTTTAATTTTAATGTGATGGAAATCTCAACACAAGAGAGCAAAGATTGGTCAAAAGATTTTGTGTACTTTTTAAAAAAAAATTATTTATTGATTGTTGGGGGGCGGAGAGAGAAGAAGAGAGGAAGAAACATGGACTTATTGTTTCACTTTATTTATGCATTCATTGGTTGATTCCAATATATGCCCTGACTGGGGATCGAACACACAACCTTGGCATATCGGGACAACTCCAACCAACTGAGCTGCCTGGCTAGGGTCTCATGTGCTTTTTATTTCTTGCCAATTCTAATGTCAAGGAATTTCTAGATAAGGTCTCTGCTACCTTCAGCTCTGATTCTATGGAAGGGGTAGTCTTCCTTTTTATTACTTTACTTGATGGAGAAATTGTGTGCTGTTGCTGAAATCCAGTTAGGATATAAAGAAAAAAAGGTTTCCTTTTATAATCTGTATAAGGAGACCTACATATTAAAAGAGGAACAAACGTGATTCCTAAACCAAGAACATTTATAGAATCTTTTCATTCTTTTTAAAAAATCTTTTTAAAAAAATGTTTATTGATTTTAGAGAGGAGAGGGTAGGGGGACAGAGAGAGAGAGAAAGAAACCTTGATGTGAGAGAGAAACATTGATTGGTTGCCTCCCATATGCACCCTGCCCAGGGATCAAACTTGCAAGCACCGACTGGGAATTGAACCGCCAACCTTTTGGTGTAGGGGATGGCACTCCAACCAACTGAGCCACATTGTCCAGGGCTCTTCTCATTCTTATATAAATCAATTCTCAGCCTGTGTTCCAGGAAGGAGCCCATTGCTTGCTTAAGAATCATGGTCATAATTGTCTTTCCTCTTGAGAAAGCAGAAAGTCTGAGGAGCTCGCATTAAAGAGACTGAGAGTTTAGTTAGGTAAAAGATGAACCATAGAGGCCAAAACAGGTGAAAATTGCTGAGGCAGGCAAGTTGCCAAAACATGAAGTGAAAGTGGAGCATAAGACCCTGGTGGGTGGGGGCAATTAAGAGGTCATCACTGGAGGCTTTTAAAATTTCAGGTTTGATAGGGTTTGGAGAGGAGAAAGGTGTGTAGAAGCTGATTTTCAGAAGTTTGTGAAGTTAATAGATGGAAGCTGCCTCTTTGAGGTGTGGGGGAAAGCTGATAAAGGCTTCAGTTACTATACTGTTGATGAAGACTCAAAGAGCATTTCTTACTTGTCTCTTCCGTGGCTTGCTCTGCTTCTGAGGCTCTGGTATATCTCATTATGGAGAAGAGTGGCTAAGTGCACTCAGTCCTGGCTCATTTGGTTTCAGCCTGCTTTCGGCAGGGGCTCCTGCATTCTTGCCTGGCACCGTGTTGTGTGTCTAAAGTTTCAGGTTCTAACAGGATCATTGGTTCTCACAGTGCTGCCCCTGGGTCAGCATCATGGGCTGGAAACAAATTCTTTGGTCCACCCTGGACTTACTGAAACTAAAACTGGCAGTGAAACCCAGCAGTCTGTGCTGTAACAAACCTATCCAGCGATTCAGATGCACATCAGAGTTTAAGAACTGTTGCTCCAGGAGCGATATCAGTATAGGAGCTTTTGCTCAGAGATAATCTTTTAAAAACTCTTTTTCAGGCAATAATAACCGATGGGAAAACCAAGCATCAATTACTTCTCTAACAGTTTGTTTTGCAATTGATGCTTCTCTTAGTATGAAGGATATTGCATTGGGAACGTGTTAGATTTATGCTCTTAGTATGGAGCTCCTGATATTGGGGAAAGGTCAGTTGTGACTCTGTGTGTTTGCTTTCCAGGTAGTGGGGTCTGGAAACCTGATTAATCGCCCCCTCCTGTAAGAGAAACAGGGTTATTATGTTATTATTTTTAAATTTTTACGCTGATGTGCAGGGCCAACTGTTAAAGCCAGAGCGTTGTGGAGAGTAAAGGTGTTCGGTGTCTGTGCTGTCCAGCAGGGTAACCACTGGCCATGTGAGGCTGTCGAGCACTTGAAATGTAGCAGCTAGTGCCATTGAAGCACTCAATTTTAGGTTTTATTTCATTTCAAATAATTTAAGGAGGGATGTGTTGGACAGTGCTAGCTCAGCCCTTGGACCAGTGCATCACCGATGTAAATGTCCATGTGACTCATGTGCAGACCTTGTTAAACTGCAGATTCTGGTTTGGTAGGCCTGGGGTGGGGCCTCAGAGTCTGCTCCCAGGGATGCTGTTGCAACCGTCCACAGACCACACTTTGAATAGCGGGGCTTTAGAAAGAGAAGGGTTGTCTTACTCTTCCTCTTTAATTCACTTGACTTACGCATTCAGTGACTGATGGGGCAGCTAGACTACAAGGGTTGGGGTTGGGAGTTTTGTAACAAACCCTACATGGTAGCAGGAGTTGGAGAAAGGGTTCTACTTGAGGGCAGGTCTGAGAGGAGAAGGTTTTTTCCCTGCCTCAGTGACCAAATAACCTCAGCCACTAGTACACAGACTACCCAGCCACCGATACTTTATTCACTTCCAGGGGGAGGAACAAGTGAGTAGGTAAAAAGACTAAGTGGTATTCCCAGCACTTTGGAATGCTTAAAATGTTAGATCTGGAGGGATTTTAGGAATCATCGAGGCCAGAAGTCCTGTAGCTGAGGTCTGCAGATGACTCCAGTAGCCTGAAGCTGCAAGCCGTTTTGGTGAAGCTTAGGAATGGGCTCTGGGTTGTCTGTTGCACACACTGATTTGTAATGAAAAAGCTGTATATTTAAAGATGGGTTTCACAGAGTTGTAAAACAGGTACAGATCTCAAAATGTTTGTTGTATGAAAGTAGCTATGTGAGAGTAGTTCTAACACAGAAGATTGCTGAGCATTAGATGAGAAAATGCACATAGATGATTCGTCTCTCTTTCCCTACAAACTCTTCCAGCAATTTGTGATTGAAGGTAGTAAATCCCTAATCTTGGGCCAATTATCCCACCACAGATTGTCAGAGTGGCATGAGAGAGATCATAGTTGGCTTACCACTACACTCTGAACTTGGAGAAACAGCTTTGTGATAAGCCTGACTGAAGCTGGGCTGTTCCAGAATCGTAGAACAGGTCAGGGTATTGCATTGGTCAGGGCTCTTGAGGATGCATGGTGTCCTATAGGACCAGGAGGTTCAAATGATTTGCAGAAGGGTCTTAGGGACTGTTACAGTAAGGACAGTCTCTTACAAGTATATAATGCATTATATTTAAACACCTTTTGCACACAGTATTTAAATTGATTTTCTAAAAATTTATTGAGTGCCTTCTCTATCTGTAGCATTGATCTTTCATTGTTGGCAAAGATACGAGGAATTATGCTGTAGTCTCTACCATGAAGGACAGTTTAGTTGACAGATGGGAGATGAGTAGAGAAATCATAAATTAATCATAGATCATACATGACTTAATAAATGTAAAATTTACTGCTTTAAGAGTAAAATTAAAACTGAACAGTTTAATAAGAGGTGTCTTGTTACTGTACTAGTAAGTGCCAAAGGAAATGAGGGTGCAAGCTCACTGTGGACCGTAGGGGGACCACAGGGAGTGGTTGGGAAAAACTTAGGGAAGAGGTAGGACCAGAGGTAGGAAATAAGCTCATCAAACAACAGTTGAGATGTAGTTGGTCAAAAAGAGGAAGGGCCGTGCTTTCAGAGTAAAGGTAAAGCTAATCCGAAAATTACAAGACCATTAAAAATGAGGTGTAAAAGGACTAAGAGCGCTTGAGAGTTGGGATTCAGAGGTACTGTCCCTCTGCTGAATGGAATGGAAGAGCTTGGTGCACAGCTGCTGGAACCACACAGTATCGTCTTCTGAAGTGTTTTCCTGTCATAACAGAGGCTTCAGATACATCCACATGCATTGGAGTCTCCACATTTATCTCAGAGGCATTAAGGACCATTTGGTCATCTTATATCTGTTTCTAAAACAGGAATGATATGCATTTGCCTCCCTATGGTAGTGAATGCTGGTGAGAAGTAGACTGTAAAAGACCAGGCTGATCACAGCAGTATCAGCATTTGACAAGCTGCTGGTTCAGTGATGCAACAGTGTGCTGTTGAAAGGCAGGAAAATGCCAAATGCCACAAAGTGTAATTCACGTGGCAATGGAGTATCCCATGTCACCCTTTCCTACCTACGAAATAGTAAAGGTATTTTTAGATAAATATTTCTGAAAGCTGAATTTTCTATTACACAGTTTCACTGAAACTATGAATTGTTACTAATTTAGCAAACTTTTCAAAAGGAAAATCCAAACCATTTTTCATTATAATCAGATTAAATTCCAAACAACAGTAATTTGAAAGGTTTTGGGTTTTTTTTTTTTTCTTTTTAACAAAGTAGGCTATTCAGTTTGCTACGGGTAGCTTTTAAATGTGCCTTAGAAATGAAAGTTGAGTTCTTTTTTTTTATTTTTTTTATTGCTGTAGTTCTGGTCCTACAGAAAATTTACAGTTCAGCAGATTTCAAGCTTCATGTCTAGTTTTTGAAGTAGTCACTAAGGAGCTTCTAAAAACCACTCCAAGAAGACATCATAGATCAAAGTTAGGACAGGGGTATGAAATGAGACCTAGATACCCAAGTAGCATTGCTACCTTTTGGCTAGATGGGTTTGAATGTATTTATTGAATTTTGCTACGTAGGTAACACACTATTCAAGAGTATGCTGCTATTGCGTAAAAAGTAAAATATTACATGACAGAAGTCAACATTAAAGTGTTATTTCTTTTTTTCTGAACTTTTAGAGCAGAGGTCCCCAAACTTTTTCTGTAAAGAGCCTAATAGTAAATATTTTAGGCTTGGGGCCATACAGTTTTTAACTGCTTGTCTCTGTCACTGTAGCTCCAAAGCAACCATAGACAATACGTAACTAGTGAGCATGGCTGTGTTCTAGTCATACTGTTAACACAGGTTGCAGGCCAGTTTTGTCCATGGCTCTTAGTTTGCCAATTCCTGTTCTAGAGAATTTAATGACTAAACTGCTTTTTTTTTTTTTTTTTAAACAGAAAATACTAGGATGGCTAGTTATCTTTCATCTTCCCTTTTAAATTGTAAGCTCTTTGAAGACAGGGGCCACTTCTTTTACTTCTTTCTCTCCCCCACATCATTCAGGGCATTGTCTTATACCAGGCAAACTATGATAAGTATGTCTATTCTCCTTTGTATTCTGTTATTAAATAAGAGCTCTGTTTCCTTTATGGAACACTTTATGGTTTAGAAAGTGTTTTTACATATTTTTGATCTGGTTCTCACAACAAACTCAGAAGAAGGAAGATAGGGTAGATGTATTTACTCACATTATAGACCATATAACTGAGGCTCAGAAAGGTTAAGTGAATTCCCCAAGTTTATATTGTCTAGTAAAATGGCAGAGCAGGCCCTGACCAGTGACTCACTTGGTTGGGTGGCATTCTGCAAGGAAAAGGGTTGCTGGTTCCGTTCCCAGTCAGGGCACGTGCCTGGGTTGCAGTTCAGTTTCAGGCATGTATGAGAGGCAGCTGATCGATGTCTCTCTCACACTGATGTTTCTTTCCCTCTCCCTCCCTTCCTCTTTTTCTAAAAAGAAATAAAATCTTAAAAAATAAAACTGCTGGGGCTTGAATCTCAGCATCGCCTGTAAAATGGAGGTAATATAGTACCTACTTCATAGGATTGTGAGGTTTAATGAAGTAAAATATGTAAAACACTTCGGGCAGTGCTGGTATGTAATGAGCATTAGGATGTTAGCTGCTATTACTATTATTTATAAATTGAGCCTGCTTCATAGTTGCTTTTGGTGCGCTGTCTCACCTGATGCCTGATAACAGGTTTGCCATTCTTGATAACATTTTCACAACTAATATTAGGCGCAGTGTCCTGATAGGTATGTGGATGCCTTACGCTTTGATTTTCTATAGAATCATTACTCTGTAATTGGTCCAATTGTATTTTTATATTTTATATATTTTTATGTTTTTGTATTTTATATTTTTATATTTAATATTATATATTTTTATATTTTTAATATTTTACAGGTGAATGGTGTGCCAGAGTCTCAAGGAAAATAGTAGTTTTTACTTAGGGTGATGACTTGGTTTCATAGAAGGAACCATGTGCTAGAAGTTGAGAGATACGGATTTTAGTCTCAGTTTTGCCATAAGTGATGTGTTTCATGTCATTGGGCAGCTAAGGCACTGTGTGTTTATTTGTAAAGTGGCAGAATGATGATACCTTCTGTTTTCCTCTGGGCTAATATTTTTGTTCTCATATATATGTGAGAAGATAGTTACTCAGTGTTATGATTCCTGTAAAGTTAATGGTAAGTGATGCTTTAAATTAAATTAAAACTTAATTATCACTTATTCTGTTTTCAGCTTCGGGCTCAGAATCAGGTACTGAAAAAAGGTGTTGTGGATGAACAAGCAAATTCTGCGGCTTTGAAGGTATGCAACAGGTATTTGTATTGTGAGGTTAAGTGAGTGTTTGGCGATGCTTGAAGCAGGGAATTTGGCTGGTTTTCTGGGTTAAAGTCTCAACTCGGATGCTAATTCACTAGGGATAGTGATGAGTAACACAGTTTTTTGTGTTTAACTTTCTTACTTCCTTCAGGATGAATGTTACATGCTTTGATTTTCTTGGCTAAAATTTTTAAAAAATGTATTATTTGACTTTAATGCATCTCTCTTATACTTCAGGGCCTTTATTTAGCTAAATTCATCTGGATCACTAGACAATACTCTGAGGAGGACAAGGTCATATTCATATTTATATCCCCAGTATTCAGCCAGGGGGTTGACAATACTCTGAGGAGGACAAGGTCATATTCATATTTATATCCCCAGTATTCAGCCAGGGGGTTGTGCCCTAATAAATGGATTTGAAAGTGTGAGTCATTTAGTCCAAATTATTGGAGTATTCGGTTGGCCAAAGAGTCTGTTTAATTTTTTCTGTAAAATAAAAAGACACATTTTTCATTTTCACCAATAACTTTATTGATTTGGATATTTTGAGTATGTTGGCTATCTCCTGAGTGGTACAATCTTGATTGTTCTCAATTAATGTCTTGATTCGCTCACTATCAACTTCAGATGGTCTACCTGGCCTTGGAGCCTCGTCCAGCAAGAAATCTCCAGCATGAAACTTCAGAAAGTACTTTTGATGCATTCGATCAGTCACAGCACCTTCTCCATACACTGCACAAATCTTTTTTGTATGTTTTTCATTTGCGCTTTTTACCTTCTTGAAATAAAGCATAATGTCGAAAATGTTGCATGTTTCCTTCCATCTTCAGTAATTAAAATGGCTACACAAAAATTCACCAATTTTGATAAGTTTTTTTCAAAATGCACACTCATATGACAGCTGTCACAATATAATCTATATTGTTTTGAATGAAGTTAAAGACAACTAAGTGCTACTGGAGCATTTTTTTTCCATTAAGGAAAAAAACAAATGAACTTTTTGGCCAACCCAATATTTATAGTATTACACCTAAAAACCTATTGTAATTTTGCCCACTCTTGTATACTGCCTACCTCATTCTTTGACTCTCTTCCTTGCTCCTTCTTTAGACCAAAGGGATTAGGATTCCCTTTACCCTTAACTCTTTCAGGAGTGGCCTCTAACCAGTGCCACAGTTCCATTCAGTTAACTGACACCCAGAAGTATGTCCTCTTACTTAGCTAGTGTTGGGCCCTACGCTAGAGAAATATGTCTTTTGAGAGTGCCCCCTCCTCAGGTGTTATTCCACAGACCCAGGCCTGGGATGGGTCAGGATACCTTACCCATACTTCCAAAGCTCTCTGTGCCCAAGCCAACATGATAAAAAATAAGCTTTATAGTCAGAAGTTTTTAATCAAGTCATTATTATGCCTAAATCATTGAAGAAATGATCATTGTCTCTCCTAATGATATTTAAAACCTATTACTGGGGAATGTATTTCTTGCCTTGTCTTTGTAGCCCACTCTTGGTGTGACACCCTTCTGTTGGTGGTTGTGTTTGATTAGCTCTGCGATAGTGGCGATGGTGGTGACAGTGCCAATGTTGACAACAGTTCTATTTATTCAGCACTCACAGTGTGTCGGGCATTTTGCTAAATACATTATATCCACGATCTCAGTCTTCATAGTAACTGTATGAGGGCAGATAACGTTATTATTATCCCCATTGCACAAACTAGGATTTACAGAAAGGTTGGGAAAGATGTCATCCTAAATTAATGATTAGTTAATAGAGTTGGAGCATTAGTGAGCTAGTGATTAATTATAAGGATGTAAAGAAATTACTTTTTTTTTTACTATCCATTGCAGTGGTCATTATAATTACAGTTAAGAATGATAGTTACTCAATAGGAATGCTATTATGTCTCCTGTTATAGTAGGCTTTTGATTATATTGGGTTTGCCTCTTCAATGAGTTGTGGATACAATAAGCATTCATTGATTTGAATTTCTTTAATTTGAAGTGTGATAATTTGGACATGGAGCAGAACTAAGTTGACCATTGAACTTCAAGTAAAAATCAAGGGCTATTAAACAAAAAATAGAAAGAACAATGTTTTTCTTCTTACTGGAAACACTATTCTATCATTCTATCCCTGCCCTCAATATAAAAGTGTCAGTGGATTGCAGACATCAGCCTGTGGTTTTTGTTTGCTGTTTCCATACATTTAAATCACTTACTCATTAAACCTTGACCTCTTCTTAGCTTACAAGTGGTTTTAAAGTGAAAGTAATAAAAGTATAGTTCTGTAAATATACAGTAGCATATGACCATCTGTGTTTGATTACTAGTGAATACAAAGTTGTCAGAATATCATAAGTGAAATATAATTAGAATTATATTTTTTAACAATAGAGTGAAACTAAATATTTCTCTAATTTCCTATTTTCTTATCCCATTATGGTGTAAACAATACAGAATGGCCAGCAGAAGTTAGGTTGTTTGGCTTTTAGATTTTGTTTCTATTTTCACTTAACTTTAAAGGGGATCGATGTAGAACAGTAGCTAAAAATATTCTTATGTTAGGATAACAATGATTTTTATCTCTCACAAATCAGAGTACAGTAGTTGAAAATTAAGTGTATTGAAAAGATTTCATTTGACTGACTTAAATTTAGGGAGGATTTATAGAAAAAAATGAATACAAATATATTTCTGGCTGTTCTTGCTTACTAAAGGGCATCGTTAGTTGAGTCTGAGATTCCCTTTAAAAATTCAAGTTCATAAAATTGTAGCCTCAGGCTTTGTGTCCCCTCACTGCCAGACACACATATAACAACATTATATAACAATGGATTGTTGTGGATATTTTACTTTAAGTTGATGAAAGTCTTGTTTCTTTAGTATATATACTCTTTATTTTTAAATTTACTTGGTTTGATCAAAAAATGATTTTGCCCAAAACAGAGCTAAAAACATAGGAATCAGAATAATAAACATGCAATTTGAATTTCCTAAAGCAAGAGGTTTTGATTATATTTTGGTGAAACAAGAATAATTTTTTTTCAGTTTCAAGCCTTCAGGCTAAATTATAAAGAATAGTTTGTTTTCACTTTGATGTAGGAACAACTGAAAATGAAGGATCAGTCACTGAGAAAACTACAGCAGGAAATGGACAGTTTGACATTTCGAAATCTGCAGCTTGCCAAGAGGGTAGAACTACTTCAAGACGAACTGGCTCTAAGTGAACCCCGAGGCAAGAAGAACAAGGTAGGTCAAATAGGAGCAAGGTAGTGTAACCTTGTCGTTAGGAACAGACAGCTATGGGCCATCCTGCCTGTAACAGAAGGCCCCACCTCCAAATTCTCTAATGTTTCATTCTTACACCTGGGTATTGGGTCAAGAAAACAGATATTTACTATTCATGTATTCTAGGTATTAGAGGCATTTTCATATGAACGTGAATTTAAAAGAATTTATTAAGAGCAGACATGCACTTACTTCATTTAGTGGCTGGGAAAAGTGAAAGGAGTTTCTTATATTGGTCAAAATTGTTGATATCTTTTAGTTATACCAAATTGCCATTAACTGAAGGTAGGGCAAATAAAAAGAGAAATATTGTAAAAGTATAACTGCTCATGTGAAAGTAGCAGCTACATACCTTAGGCTAGTAAGTTTGCTGTAGATATTTTTCCTTTCCTTTATTTTAAGGTTTTATTTATTTATTTTTAAGGAGAGGGAAGGGAGGGAGAAAGAGAGGGAGAGAATCATTCAAAGTGAGAGAGAAACATCTATTGGTTGCTTCTTACATGCCCCAATCAGGAACCTGGCTTGCAACCCAGGCATGTGCCCTGACTGGGAATCAACCAGCAACCTTTTGGATTTGTGGGACGGTGCCCCAGCCCACTGAGCCACATCAAACAGAGCTAGATATTTTTTCTTAGTATTTATTCTTAGGCCAGCTTGGTATTCTTGTCCCAAGATGTAAAAATAAACTTTGCCTCTTATGGTTAATGTAGTGAGGCAAGAGTCTTACTGCTCTGATATGGATGATCTGGTACTTTGAGAAGCTGCATTTTTTAAGGGTAAGGGCTAGTGACCGAATCTTTAAGTTTGTGTGTGTATATAGAACAGCACCCCAAATGTGTAGACATGAGGCAGTCATGGTAGGGTTGTAGGGAGGAAGAGGAAGACCCACAGTGACTCTGTGGCAGCATAGTGTCGCAGGAAGAGTGCAGGCTTTGGCAGAAGGCGCAAGATTGGATTCTTCATTTGCCATTTATAGTTCTGTGACTTCAGGCAAATTTTTAAGCCTTGCAACCTCAGTTTATCCATCAGCTAAATACAAATGGTACTCTTTTTGTGATCATGGGGTTATGTAAAAGTGCCTGGGACTCTATTTGCCATACGATGAGCAATCCCCATAATTATGTTAGTACCGTTCCATAAGCATTTCTCCTACATGGAAGAATTCTTGAGAGTGGTGATTTTCACATGGAGACAGAGTTGGCAAAACAGGTATGTATTTGAATCACTTGGGAAACTGTCAAAATACACATACTCTGGACATTCGAAAGACCCTTGGGGAAGGAATAGCTGTCAGTGCTTGAAACATGCTCCACAGGTTAGTGAGATCTCTCACAGGGCTGTTTTAGCAGAGGTTCAGGTATAACACTCCTGAAATCATGTTAATTAAAGCTATCTAAACTTGGAAGCACTGAGGACACAGAGTATGTAATTTAGCAGTTCCTTGTGTACTTCTTGTGCCCCAAACAGGATGGATATTTAATATGTTTTTTTAATACAGCTACTCTGTTTCACACAGTTTTCTAATCATTGGTTTATCTTGGATCAGTAAGTGACTTCATTTGAAGTGAGGAGTGAGGACACAAGAAAGGCAGAGAAGGGTGGTGACTGATGTCTGAACGCAGTTTTGTTGTTGCTTGAATAGCCTCAGTTCTTGTATTCCATGAAAACAAATGTTCATTACTAGCTCTTTTAAATAGCGCTATTCTTCTATGTAGAAAAGTTGATAGTGGTTAAAAAAAACAAGCAAAAGGAAGGTATGTTTCATAATCTTTGAGCTCTTTTTCTTCTGTTTATGATGGCTTTCTTTTTTTTAGTTAGAAATTTATGTGAACTTTTGTATCTTATCTTTGTGAATGCTAAGTAATTTATCTTACAGGAGTTTAACAACTCAGAGTCATGGAAATTCTAAACGTGCCATGTCCCAAACCCCAAAAATCAAATTGAAATGATACTTATTAGCATACTTATTTTTATATCACTAGCTTTTGAGGTCTTCTCTATCTTCCAACAAAACTACTCCTGAATTCATCTGCAAACAATAGCAAGTCTCATCTGTTTTTTTCTCTCTCTTTTTTTAAGCTTTCCTGCCCATTGCAATACTTGCAGTTCCAACTTGTCACGTAGGAAAAGTTAAATGATGGACTGTATACCTTTTGCAGGATTGTGTGAGAATCATGAACACGTAGAAGAGACAAGCTACTAAGGTGATAGAGAATCTGTGTACCTTAGGATGTTTCTCTAAAGGATGAAAGTTATGTGGACATAACTTATTCTTTCTATCAGAAAAGTGGAGACTCTTCTCAGTTGAGTCAAGAGCAGAAGAGTGTCTTTGATGAAGATCTGCAGAAGAAGATAGAAGAGAATGAACGGTTGCACATACAAGTGAGAAAATCTTTGTTTTTCCATATGAATTTAAAAAGGGGTCATATGATCTGGAATGTTGAAAAATCAATGCAGGATAGAGTGTTTTGTGTATGTATGGGTGTTTTAATGTTTCCTGTAGTTGCTAGGTATTATGTTGCTGTCATTCATTTCTTAAACCTTATTCATGTCTTAATATGGACACATGAAGTACTCATTTGTTTAGAGGACAGTAGAGTAACTTTATAACTTAACAATACAGAAATATACTGAGCACTATTTATTTTATTTAGGAAATGATTCATTAGATTACTTAGATGGGGGCTTATGAATAAGTAGTGTTTGTCTTTTAATTTATTACTGTTTATCTGGTAATCTGTAATGACTTTTAGGGTACAGATCACATCAGTTTTATATGCCCAGACCCAGAACTGGGTTGCACTCATGGCAGGCCCCCAAGTATTTATGGAATGTTCAATAATCATTTTTCACTTCCAAATAGTCAGCATATTGTAATAGTCATAGTGTAGTGTATCCAACTGTGCTTTCTGATTTTTATTGTGTGTGAGAAATGTGACAGAGTCAAACAGTGGAAAGTAAATATGCATTAATTCTCAGTCTTTGACAGTGTTAAAAAAATAAACTTTTGACTTTAGTGCATTTTGTGTTAGGTACTCATAATTATTAATTAGTATTGAGTTCTCATTAAGGAAAAGAGCTTTACCTGTTTTGGAATAACATCTGTTTGCATTGTGATTACTTAATTATGGAAGGTAACCCAATAGAAAAGTTGTACACTGGGCAGTTGAATTATTTGCATGCCAGAAATTGAAATAGAAATTCAAGAGACTGAGAGGAAGGAGGCGTAGCCTTTGGACTAGATCTCCTGTGTTCCAGTCCGATTTCCATCGGATGTCCACAGTGAGACAGACATCTGACAAGTTACAGCGCCCCTCTGAGCTCCAGCTTCCCCATCTGTAAAGCAGGGCTGACGGTAACACTACCTCCGACATACCCTGAGGGTTCAGTGAGATCGTGCCTGTGTGGGTTTGGCACAGTGAGCATGGGGAACGATATGGAAGTTGCTCAGTGAATAGTCATTGCTGTTGTTTTTCTCTTCATTTCTACATATTAGGATATAATGAGAAGAGAAAATGATCTTTTCTTTCAGTTTTTTGAAGCCGACGAGCAGCACAAGCATGTGGAAGCAGAGCTGAGGAGTCGGCTGGCCACTCTGGAGACAGAGGCAGCACAGCACCAAGCTGTGGTTGATGGTCTGACGCGGAAGTACATGGAAACCATTGAGAAACTGCAGAATGACAAGGCCAAACTGGAAGTAAGCCCAAACTTAAAATGAGAGTACTCTAAGAAATAGTCAAGGCTATTGGACATTGTTTGTGTATGTTATAGAGCATAACGTTAGTCATTTAAGGTGAGACTGCTGCCTGCAGTGTCTCCTAAGTGTGCTCTCATCTACTGTCTGAGCTGTCAGCTTTTCTTTGTCTTCTAAAATTCAGGTAATATCCCAGGCTCTAGAAAAGGAGGCCAAGGAATGTCGGCTTCGAACAGAAGAATGGTATGTGAAAACATGAATTCCAAAGGGCCCTGAAGTAAGAATCAGAAGACCTGAGTTTTGGTTTAGCAGCTCCTGTCACGATTGAAATGAAATGGGAGTAGGTCCTTTTCAGTTCTGTTATCTCTGGGGCCTTCTGCATTTGTGGTAGAGTGGTGGTGCAGTCGTCCTCGGCTGCAGATGTTTTGGGTCATGGCAGATAGTGCTCTGGGGCTCCTTGACTAAGGACTGGATACTTTCTGTTTCAGACTACAGTAAAGAGAGAGCCTTTTGGTAGTCTCAGGCAGGAAAACTGACTAGTAATCACTATGGGAAATTTTTAGTAGTCCATTAAAAGTTTTATTTATTTATTTATTTTTAGAGAGAGGGGAGGGAGAATGAGAGGGAGAGAAATGATGTGCAAGAGAATGGATCAGTTGCCTCTCACACGCCCCCATCCAGGGACCTGGCCTGCAACCCAATCATGTGCCCCAACTGGAAATTGAACCAGCAACCTTCTGGTCCATAGGCCGGTGCTCAATCCACTGATCCACACTAGTCAGGGCTAGTAGTCCATTTTGAATAAAGTAGAGGTTATATTATCTAATTTGGAGATATCTAAATCTTAAAATATTACGTATCAATGAGTGATAAAAGCATTCTCCAACTTTTATTTGATAAATGATTTAATAGTTTAGGTTTTAATAGAATCAGTCAAGTAAGTTTCTTCAGTAGTTACTTTGGTAGAATTACATGCTTGGTTTAGATGTATGCCTTATAATTGAATCAAAATCAGAAAGTTAATCAGATTTTGAGCCAAAGGGAAAAAAGATAGACTACCTAAAAAAGAATTTAACCCTGCTGTGGTTGGTGTAGCTCAGTGGATTGAGCGCAGGCCTGCAAACCAAAGGGTCACTGGTTCAATTCCCAGTCAGGGCACATGCCTGGGTTGCAGGCCAGGTCCCCAGTAGGGGGTGTGGGAGAGGCAACCACACACTGATGTTTCTCTTCCTTTCTTTCTCCCTCCCTTCCCCACTCTCTAAAAATAAGTAAATAAAATCTTAAAAAGAATTTAAACCTTGTACTTGAACAAGCATTTATGTGTCTTAAAGAGAAAATGTGTGATGTTGAAATGACTCTGAGATTACTTTGCACTTAGGGAAATCTGTAATTAAAATTATAGAAGATACTGAGACAATGATAAATTCTTCTAAACTTCAACATTTTTGAACACAAGTCTCAGGGGCTTTAGAATCAAGGCTTGGTATTTTTCTTATCTTTATCTCTTAATAATTCTGTACCATCAAGAGTATCCCAGATATCAGGCACAGTTCTCTGAAAGCCTGATACCAGCCATTGAGGTAACAAGCAAATGAGGATCCACTGTCTGATTGGTGATAATGTACTTTTGTATTTTTTTCTTTCAGTCAATTACAGTTAAAGAATCTTCATGAAGATTTATCAGGTAGATTAGAGGAATCCTTATCAGTCATCAATGAAAAAGTACCTTTTAATGATACAAGTAGGTATTATGTATGCTTTTCATTATTTGTAGCTTTGAATCTCAGTGGTAGCCAACTAATTAAAATTATTTATCTATTGGCACAAAACTTCATTGGTCCGACAGAAGGGTGTTTTTTCTGCTTTTGATCAGGTTTGGCCCTTATATTTCATAGGGAAATTTATTTTATTTATTTTTAAATTTTTGTTAATTTTTTTCTTCTTCATAGGGAGATTTAAAATTGTCATATAACTACTCCAAAGCTAGCCTTTTTGGAAAAACACATTTTAAAATTGTAGTTAGTATATCCCAAGGTAAAAACCAGCCTACACATAAAGTACCCAAAAGTTTGTACAAGAAAAGTTGTTCATGATGGAGAGGGGTGGGTTTAAGAGGTAGATTTCTCAGCCTGGTACCTCCTAGTCCTTGGACAATCCCCAGCGATTGTTAGGGAGCTGATTCAGGTTAAATCCCGCTTCCTGTTCCTTTTGGTAATGGTCTGGTAATTTATGCAGCCAAGAGCAACAAAAAGGACTTTAAAAAAATTCACCTTACATGTATAATAGGTGCTGATTTTGTAACCTTTAGACAAGAATTCAGAACCTTGAATACAAAGTAAATGTTTAATTGTTTGGGTTTTGAAATTTACATTAATAAATTACACATTTCCTTTTTTATAATCACATGATTGAACTCAGTTTTTTTACTTCCTCTAAATATTTCTAAGGGAGGACGGAAAAAAAGAGGAAGGGAAAGACCAAAGAAAAACGGCAGTTTGATCTAATACTATAATCAGCATTAGGTCATTATTACATAAAAAACCTAAATTCCTCTGAAAACAACACCTGTTTCCAGTTTCTACATTAATGTAAATAGTAGGAACATACTTTGATACTTAACACTTGAAACCTTGGCGTTTTGTTTTTCCTTTCATTTTTGTATCAATTAGTCATCAGGTTCTAATAATTTTCTTCTGAATCTCTTTTGTGTTTATCATTTCTTTTCCAATGCTAGTTTTCACCTTGCTTCAGATCATTATGTCATTGTGGGTTATTTCTTTTAGCTCTGAAGTATTTAGAGATCATTTGCTCAATGCCCCAAAGGGTAGGGAGCATAGGGGATGCAGAGATTTATAATATAAAAATCTCTACCATCAAAGAATTTATAGTTAAATAGGGGAGAGATAATATATGTTGCAGAAATGTCCAAAATTTAAATTAAACTATTCCATAGAGAACCTCCTGGGGCGTCAGAGGAAAGGACAGATTATTGCTGGTGGGGTTTGGAGAAGCCTTTTGGAAGAAGTGTGCTTTGAGCTGGGCCTGGCTACGTGGGTAGGTTTTATTGTGCAGAGAGGAGGGAGAACGAGCCAGGGAAGTGCCTGGAGTGTGGTGTGGGGGACAAAAGGTGCTGTCATGGCCTATTGAGCAATAGTTAGTGAAGTAAAGAGGGCAATGACAGATGAGCCCTGAAAGGGTGGGTGGGACTGGACCCAGAGATGTGGGCAGAGGAATTGCAACTTAATTGGCAAGGCATTGGGATTGTTGGAGACATTTTTGATCCAGGGAATGTCACAGTGAGACTTGTGTACTCACAGAGTTAATCTGGCAAGAGTGTGGACCACCCTGGAATGGGGGAAGGGCCCAGGCTGTTGTGATGGTTGTCCTGGTGTGCAGTCATGGAGGCTGGAGCCTGAGTTGTCAGGGAGGGGCAAGGAGGCCAGAGAGAGGGAGGGGGGAGGAGGCAGCATGGTGGAAAGGTGTGGTGCAGTTGATAGAAATCAAAAAGCAGATGAGGAACAGGTTTATGGGGAAGATGATAAAGTTAACTTTGTTGTTTAATATCCAGATAGGTTGATCATTGTATATCTATTACCTATTGGTGTGTATATTTATAAATAAAAGCCTAGGCCTCTGGAGAGCAAATGATGTTGACCTTCTTGGGATGGATGAGCCTGCCACCCCTATTGGGAATGGTGGGAATGAGGGGTACAAAGTATAGCGACTTGTGCAGTGTCCTTGGAGAGTTCTCCATCACAGTGATCAGCCCCATCAGGGGCTGAGGTGAAGAGGAGCTGGGGAAAAGGAGAGATAAAAGCAGAAGAGGGAGTGCTCCACCTGGTGGTGTGGGCCGGTTCTGCACATTGCTGTGGAGAGGTCAGGGAGGGTAGTGACAGTGAAGGCAGTGGGTTTGGTGACTTTGAGAGAAGTGCTCCATGCAGGAGTCTCCAGATTGCTCCCACAAGCATTAGAGGGGAGCAGATGCTGAGGAAACAGGCAGAGACAGGCTGTTTGGGGGCAGTGGGAATGAAGGAGATAGGAAAGGACAAGAGCTTATTACTCTAGCAGAGTGAAAGGAATGTTGTGTGTGCAGGGGGACGGGCAAGGGCAGAGAATAAAGAATGACATAAGTAAAGGAGAAGAAGTCATAATGGAGAAAGAGTCAAACAAGCCAAGCTGCAACAAGTGTTTTTTGTTGTTGTTGTTTGTTTTTGTTTTTATAATGAGGTAATTTTGAAGATGTAAGGAGGAAGAGGTGATTGATGGACTAGACCCAGAAGGACCTGTTGCTGGGGGCCAGGGGGAAGGTTAACTGAGGAAAGAATATGTGAAGCCATAGACTGAGGTGGCAGGTGAGGATTGTAAGAAGCCTTTGTGCTTTGGCGCTGGCCTTCTTGGCATCATAGGGGGAAGCCAAGCCATCCATGAGGCAGAGGAAGAGAGGAGGAATGTATTAGGGGCTTAGAATGGAAAAGGTTTGGAGTAGAAATCATGGGAAGTATGATTTCAGGGACCCAGCCATGAAATCATGGATTGTTCAGTAGCATTTAAGATCCCCTTACGTTAGACTATATTATTGTGGACCCTGGTCTGGTTTTGAGTTAGCAAGAGCATTGTTGAAAATGATGGTAAGGAAAACAAGCAAGGGTCAGAAAGGATGTGACAGGAAAGTAGAGACTGTGGTTGTGGATGGGACACCAAGCTGATTTAACAGAAATGAGGATGTAAGAGAGAATTGTGTGTGGATGGTATAAGGACTTTCTGAATTGGATTTTGGCACTGGGTCATTCTGACTGAGGAAACAGGCAGAGGAGAGAAGGCTTGAGTGGCTGAAATGGTGTGCAGGGGTTAGGGGAGACGAAGGTCATTAAAGGTCATTAAAATGCAGGGGTCCAAGAAGTGTGAGGCCAGGTGTTGGGAAGCTGTCAGAGGTTGAGGACAGGCTCAGGGTAGAGAGGAGCACTGTGAGAAAGGTAGGAAAACTGGCCCAGAAAAGTTAGGATTGAGTCATTGGGATCAGTCGTAGCAGACAGTGATAGATTTTCAAATATTATAGTGTCATGAAGACTGTGGTGTTTTGGAAGATTAGTGTGGCAGCTGGGTGCAGGGTATTTTAGAAGAATGACTGAGGATAACATGAACACCATGAGCCTTTCCAAGTAATCCTGATAGGTTCCAAAGCAGTTTTTGAAAGGATTTCTTAAAAACAGAAACAGGGTGTTTTTAAATACTTTATTTATTTTTTATCCTAAAGGTAAAAATAATATTAGAGGTATTATCTTATCCGAGAAACAACTAACTGTACATTTCATTATTCTCCTAGACTGTGACTGTGACTTTGATAATTTTAAATTCTTATGTAAAGCTGATTTTGCTGCAAATCATTTATTATTTTGCAGTTACACTATTTTTCTATAAATGTAAAATGAGAGATTTAATGTGCTTTTTTTTTTTTTTTTTTTTTTTTTTGTAGAATATAGTCAGTATAATGCTCTGAATGTTCCACTCCACAATAGGAGACATCAGGTAAAAAGGAAATACATGTTTTTCTTTTCAGCGGCATGCATGTCAAAGTTTTCAGAAACAAGGATTGCTGATTTGGGCCTCTGTTTAGTGCACTAAACCACTGAGCTATCATATTTAACTTATGCTTTACTTTCTCATACATTAAAAAAATTTTTTTTCATTTAGTGATTTGAGAGAGAGAGAGAGGAAGGGAGCGGGGGCAGGGTGGGGGGATACAGCAAGTTGTTGTCCCACTTAGTTATTCATGCATTTGTCGGTTGACTCTTGTACATGCCTTGACTGGGGATCAAACGTGCAACCTTGGTGCATTGGGATGGAGCTCTAACCACCTGAACTACCTGGCCAGGGCTCTTCTATGTTTTTACTAAAATTCTGTAATTTGCTGTTTATTGAACCAGATGTAGATTTTTGCCATCTCTCTTGTCCAATAACATTAGAGCTGATTTGTGGGATGCGCTCATTTCATGAGCCGTACCTTTCTTCTAGGTCCGTGGACCTTGCAACTGAATGATCTAGGTTAAGTGGGGGAGGTGTGTTTGCCAAAACTGGTGGCTTTCTACTATAATTTACTTAGATGGGGATATTAAAATCCAAGTAGGAGTGAATAAATTTAAATTAGTGAATAATTACACTAGAATTTACATGTAATCTCCAGAAGCAGGCTTAATAAAGTAGTTTGAGAATGAGACTTTGATAGTTGACTTTAACTCTGTGTTTTTCATATTAAAGCTGAAGATGCGGGACATAGCTGGGCAGGCCCTGGCTTTTGTTCAAGATCTTGTGAAGGCTCTCCTGAACTTCCACACCTATACGGAACAGAGGATTCAGATTTTTCCTGTTGATTCTGCCATTGACACTATATCTCCATTGAATCAGAGGGTAAATGTAACTCAGGATACCTTTTGTCTGCCTTAAACAAGTAGGGAAACATATTATTCATTTTCATACCACTGCTGTGCATCAGCCACTGTGGAAGGCATGGGAAAAAACTGTGAGTCATAGTCTTTACCCTCAAGATAAAATACGGCAAACATGGAGATTCTTAAGAAGGTAAATCCTAGGGGAGTTGTCAAAAGACATTAGTGTGTGAGTGAGTGGTTATGGCCCGTAAGCAATATGAAGTCATTAAAGGGAAGAGACTGCTGTTAGGGGTGGTGTCTGGGAAAGAGTCTGTGGCAATTTGAATATGCTTTGAAAAATGAGCATGAGTTGAATAGGAGGAGAAAAGTGGGTTGCATGTTCTTCCCCCTGGAAAAGGGAAGGATGTGAGCAAATCATGGAGTGGGGGAGCATAGGGAGTGTGCGTGTTGTCACATACTATCACGTTTTCCATCTCGTGTTGGTCAGTCAGACCAAACCTGAGACGGTAGGTGAGGGTGTGGCACAAAGCCATGACGAGCAGGAGGCAGAGACCCTCAGGGCCCTCTGGGAGGCAGTCCCCACAGGGAGGAAGTTGAGGGATCTTGCCATAAATGTGCTCTAAGTGCCATCCTGAAATGAGTCATGCCATTTTTCCTACTTCCCTGATTCTTCATCCCAGCTTGCTTTTGTGCATCGCATGGTTTGAATCGTGTTATGTCCACGGATCCCCTATGTGCCATTTATATTAGTATAGCAAAGGCTTGGCCTCTGCAGTCAGACTTTTGGGGTTCTAGTCTAGCTCTGCTGCTTTCTGTGACCCCTTGGGCAATTTATTTAACCTTCTGTGTTTAGTTTCCTCATCTTTAAAATGGTGGATAGGAGTACCTACCTTACAGGCATGCATGTATATGTAAAAATTAAATGAGATAATACATGTAAATCACTAAGAACAGCATTTAATAAAGGTTAGCCGCCATCATCCTTACCGTTATATCTTACATATAAGAAGTTTCAATAGATACTTGGTTTCATCAGTTTTGGTGTGACTTCACAAATCTATTGAAGTTCATAAAAATTTTGAGGTCTTTGAAATGCTCTTAATATCACTCTTGGGGAAAGCTAACAGAAGACCTGGAAAACAGTACTGCGACATTTTAATATAATTGTGTTTTCTTTTGTACTTTCTATAATATCAAAAATATTTTCTACTCAATACTGGTTCTTTGTCCATTGGAATTTTATCTTATGGAAAATTTTTATAATGTTTTTTTATTGTTGTTCAAGTATGGTTATGTCCATTTTCCCCCCACCACACCCCTTGCCCCACCCACCCCCACCTCCCACCCTCCAACCTACCTGCTTTGGCTTTGGCTTTGTGTCCTTGCAATTTTATCTTAACTTGTCTGAAAAACTTCAGTACTTTGAAAAATTTATATATTTCTCAATGTTCTACCTTTGATGCTTTGGCCTATGAAAGGCCCTATGTGATTTTCTAGTAAGTCTGTAATATTGAAGGAGATTCAGATGCCATTTGTTGGAAGATGACGAGTGTTTAGATTTATTTATGGAATCTTAAAGTAGATGTTTACACTTGCAAGCGTGGAGTTCATCCGTGACAGCTTTAAAGATCAAAGGCCAAAGAGATTTAGGTGAATTGTCCAGGGCCATATGTTTGAGTAGTTTGTTGCAGGGCTAAGTGAATCACATTTCTGCAGAATGAGATCTTATGTTTCTTTATTGAGACATCAAAATTTTAGCCATTACATAATACTTAGATAATTGAAGTATTTTATGAGTAAAAATTAACATTTCACTTACAAATTGTTTAAATGCCTGTAGGATTGTTTCTGAATCTATTCTTCCTACTGAATTAATTCTTTGTAAATGTTAAAGTATCAGTGACAGAAAGTTTTTGTATCTTCTTTTTGATAATTACATTCTTGGAATTTGTAACCCTGAATACTGTATACAGTAAAAATAAGATGCTGTCCTCAATAAGACTTGTTTAAAAACGAAGCATATAACACAAAAATATGTCACACAGTTTTGATTTTCAAAAAAAAATTTTTTTTGAAGTGGGGACCCCTATGAAGAGAAGCAAGTGTTAGGAAACGTCTGCTGGTGCTGGGTTGTAATGCAGTACCTCCTGCCTGGTTGTTAACTCTGTCACCCTCTCCTCCGTCCTCGGTTTGTATTGGGGTGGGGACTTGGGATAGTAGCTGGGACTCTTAGAGGGAGCATCTCTGTATAAAAGCCAAATTCCCCCCTCCAAAAATTCTCTAAAAGAATTTAGGTTTATAACACAGTGAGTCCATTTACCAATATGCTGGCATTTGTTATTTTCCAGCGATCTAACTAAATTGTTTCCCTTCTATTTAGTTCTCACAGTACCTTCATGAAAATGCGTCCTATGTCCGCCCTCTTGAGGAAGGAATGCTTCATTTGTTTGACAGTATTACTGAAGATACTGTGACTGTCCTGGTAATTTTCTTCTGTTTTACTTCTGGGAGCGGGAGCTCCTCTTTGTCAAATAACACTGTTAACCTTGGAATTGTTTTTCTTTTCCAGGAGACAACTGTGAAATTGAAAACTTTCTCAGAGCATTTAACCTCTTACATATGTTTTCTTAGGAAGATTCTTCCTTATCAGTTAAAAAGGTACTTACACCTTAGTCCAGGGAGCTTGGGGAATTGTGGGGTGTCACCTGACCTACGCTGGAGTTAATAAAATAGCGACATGGCTTCTTGTGATCTGCATGACTTTTCTGCACCACAACCAGTTTGGGCTTCTGTGAAAAAGGGAAACCATGGCTTGAGCAGTATAAACTTGTATTTAAGAAAATAGAATTGTGGTTCTTCAACTAGGATATTTTTTACTAATTCTATACTTTGATTACTACTATAACCACATAATGCTATATGAATCATTATTTTCAGTGATTATAAATGACACATTTATTGCAAGAAATATTTCAGTTTTGGGTACTTACTATGTTTTTGCAGTAAATATATGTATATCTAGGTGGCATTTATAATAATGTCTACATTTGGATCTATAATCTTTAGGTTTCTTTGAAATGGTATATTCTTATTATTAATGATTTATTTAAGTTACAAACTAAAAACTTTATTACTCTAGCCCTTATAGGATATGTCATTTAGTAACCTTAAATATTTCATCTTAACTGTTTTTGGAAAGGCAAGTGAGAATAATTTATATAACTGGAAAGTTGATAATACTGCTTGAAAATTTTGATACTTATGGTCTAAGACTACCAAGACTTCTAATTCTTCTCAATCTTTTCATACTAATATTTAACCTTTAAAAAAATACCAAAGAATAATGGAACATAAGAAAAATAAGAACATACATATATTATAGTATATTGCCAACTAAGGTTTAGAAAATATGTAAATGAATTACTTACAGGTTTTGAAAATGTACAAGTAATTATAGTTGTAAGTTCTTATAAAACTAAGGTAGTAGGTTTTAGCTTTTCAAAAATATAAAATTTCATTGCCATCTTATTTTTTAATTCTAACCTATTAAGATATTTCAGTAAATTCTAAGATTTATGCATGTGAAAGAATTTTAGGAAATCAGGGAATTATGACTTAAACTAACACTAAAGTGAATATACCTTTTTGATTTGGCTTATTTTTAAGAAGAATCTGTTTAAGAACCATTGCAGAATGGTATTTACTATTTGAAACAGTTATGTATTTTTATTTTCTCTTATTTTCCACTATTACATTTTTAGAAATACTGGATAAGGCCTTTCTTGATCTAAGATTTCTGCTCTTAGAATGTTCTGTCTCATATGCTTTTCACCATACCTCATCAGGGATTTGTGTTTTTAGGCAATTTTTTTGTCATTGGTTTAAATACCACTTTAATTGACAAGATGACATGTTCTTTAGCAGTGAACAGGCTTGCACTGAATTAAGCTGTATGCCATAAATAAAGTAGAAGACAAGGGGCAAGGTCAAAGAAGAGGGTATGATTATCACTCCTGTGCTAATCACTTCTCTAGTTGTATTTAAAAGCATTTTACTTGATCACCTGCAACATTTTCTTTATAGTGTTGAGTCCACATGGATTTTTAAAAACTAATAATTGGGTTTTCCACAGTAACCATATAAAATTGAAAATGATATAATGTATTTTATGAATGTTAACCATTTACTTTTAGATTTGAGTCTATAGATTGTTTTTTCCAATCTGTATGGCTTTTGCAACTTAACATACTAAGAAGAGTTCTTGATTCTCTCTGCTAGTTTCTATTTAATTAATTCTCTGTGGGACTTCAGTCCATGAAATATTTTCCTCCTGACAATATTTTTAAGGGGTGCATTTTTGCACTGCTCAGGATGAAAAGATAATGGACACATGCCTTTATCTTTTTTCCATTTAGTCCTATGTTACTCCAGGGACACTGCAACTAGCAGGTATATATACCATGGCATAAAAAATGAAACCTTATAAGTGAGATCAATTTTTTTTTTGTAACATTTGTCTTTGAATAAAGTTGTTTGTGGATTTAGATGGTTTTTTACAGCTAATTGAAAATTGTTCAGGATGCTCACTTTTTAAATATCTGCCCACTCCTAGTTTAGAAGAAGAATGTGAGTCTTCTCTTTGTACATCTGCATTAAGAGCCAGGAATCTAGAGTTGTCTCAGGACATGAAAAAGATGACAGCTGTGTTTGAGAAGCTGCAGACTTACGTCAGCCTTCTCGCCTTGCCAAGTGAGTGTGTTTGTTTTTCATGGTTCAACTTGAAAAACTTAGAGAACAAAAAGCCAGAGGAGGGAGATGGTTTATTTTGGTTGAGTGAGACCATCTTAGGATCTGGAGTCAGAAAAATGCAAATTCAAATCTTCCAGCCCCTTACATGTTCATGAACTTGGGCAAATAACCTTACTTTTCTTTTTTTTTCCTTTCTTTAAAATATATTTTATTGATTATGCTATAACAGTTGTTCCATTTCTCCCCCATCATTCCCATCCACCCTGCATACCCCGCCCACCCACATTCCCTTACTTTAGTTCATGTCCATGTTTCATAAGTTCTTTAGCTTCTACTTTTCCCACATTCTTCTTGCCCTCCCCCTGTCTATTTTCTGCCCACCATCTATGCTACTTTTGGGCAAATAACCTTACTTTTTTATACCTGTTTTCCCATTTATAAAATGGAGACAAATATGATTATTAAGTTAAATTAAGAATGTACAACATTAGACATTGAAGACATGCATTAAATATTAATTCCCTTTTATTTTTTTAAAATATGGAGATGGGCAAAAACAAAGAAAAAGAATTGTTGTAACTTTCCAACAAGTAGCGTAGGGGAGTAAAAATGCCATTAATTTCCCTTTGGCCATATTTCAAAAAAGTATTTTCAAGGGATTGAATGGACCTCAGTTTAAATGATTTTTTTTTTTAATGCTGTGATTTTCCTGGTACTGGGATTTTTTTTGTAATAGTTTTAATGTGATATAATTAACATACCATAAGACTTAGCCCTTTAAAGTGTACAGTTCAGTTGTTTATAGTATATTCACAGATTTGTACCCCATCACTACAATGAGTATTTTCATTGCCTCAAGAAGAAACCTGCACACTTCAGCTGTTACCCTTTCACTTCCCCTTTTGCTCCTCCTTAGCACCAAGCAATAACTACTGTTTGTCTTTAGATTTGCCTATTCCAAACATTTTCTGTAAATGAAATCATATGTGGTCTTCTGTGACTGCTTTCTTTTATGTCATGTAATGTTTTCAAGATTCATCCCAGTGGTAGCATGTATCAGTATCTCATTTCTTTTTGTTGAAGGATAATATTTCATCATGTGGATATACCACTTTTATTTACCCATCAGTTGATGGATATTTGCATTGTTTTCACCTTTTTGGCTCTTACTGATAGTGATGCTGTGGACATTTATGAACAACTTTTGAGTGGACTTACTTTTCGACTTCTCTGAGGTATATGCTGGGAGTGGAATTCCTTTGTTTCAGAATGGTAACCCTTTGTTTCCCTTTGGGTCAGAATGGTAACCCTTTGTTTCACTGTTGGAGGCCAGACTATTTCCCAAGGTGGCCGCATCATTTACATTCCCACAAGTAACATATAATTTCTCCACATCCTTACCAATTCTTATCATTCGACTGTTTTATTTTAGCCATCTAGTGTTATCTGACTTTTTGAAATGGTATGTTATTGTAGTTTTGATTTGCATTTCTCTTATTTCTGATAATGTCAAGCGTCTTTTCATGTCCTTGTTGACCATTTGTATATATTCTTTGGAGACAGGTCTATTCAACTCTTTCCCCCATTTTTCAGTCAGGCTGTCTTTTTATTGTTACTGAGTTGTAAGCATTCTTCATATATTCTAGATACAAATCCTTTATTGGATATATTATTTACAATATTCTCTGCCATTTTGTGAGTTATTTTTTCATTTTCTTGAAGGAATCCTTTGAAGCATGGAAGCTTTTAATTTTGGTGAGGTCTAGTTTATTTACTTTTTGTTGCGTGTGCTTTTGGTATCCTATCTAAGAATCTGTTGTCAAACCTGAGGTCATGAAGACTTAACCCCTGTTTTCTTCAGAGTTTTATAGTTTTAGCTTTTATGTTTATGTCTTTGATCCACTTAGAATTAAGTTTTGTATATGGTGAGAGGTAGGGGTACAATTTACCTTTTGCATGTGGCCATCTGCTTTTGTCAGCACCATTCATTAAAGACTATTCTTGGGGACTTCTGGCCAAGATGAAGGCATAGGTGGACACACTGTGCCTCCTCTCACAACCAAGATTAAGGACAACAAAAATATAGAACCAAAAAAACCCCCAACATGAACAGAAAGAAAAATGAATTTGGAAGTCCGACAACATTCACCCAGACTGATAACAGGGGCGGAGGGGTCACTGCAGGAAAAAGCAGTGGCTAGTGGTCCCGGGCGCACAGGAGGTAGTTGACACACCCTAGGTGCACAGGTGGCGGTTACCGAGTGCGGGGAGGCAGCAAGCAGACCAAGTGGGACACACAAGGCGGCTGACCATGGTCACATGTTCGAGTGCAGATAAACCAGGTAAAAACGGGCAGTGAGACAGACTGCGCAGCGCAGGGCCCCAGCGCCAGGAAGTGAAGCCTAAAAGCACCAATTGAAAACATTTGTGGTGGTTGGAATGTTGGGACAGAATCCCAGACTCACAGGTGAGTTCGTTAGACCCACAGGGTCCTAGAACATACACAAGCCCACCCACACAGAAATCAGCACCAGAAGGGCCCAATTTGCTTGGGGAAAGCGGTGGAAGGGACTGGAATCCGAGAAAGAGTGGAGCAAGTGCCATTGTTCCCTCTCAGAACCTCCCCCACATACAGCGTCACAGCCCAGCAACTGGGCTGCCCCGCCTTAGTGAATACCTAAGGCTCCGTCCCTCATTACGTAACAGCCACGACCAGACCAAAAAAAAAAAAAAAAAACCCCAAAAAACCCAAAAATGGCTCAAATGGGAGAACAGATCAAAGCCCCAGAGCTAATTCATCTAAATGATCAAGAAATAGCCAACCTATCAGATGCACAGCTCAAAGAACTGGTGATTAGGAAGCTCACAGAATTGGTTGATTTTGGTCACAAATTAGATGAACAAATGAAGGCTACAATAAGTGAAATGAAGAAAAATGCAAAGGAAACCAATAGTGATGGGAGGAAAAATGGGACTCAAATCAATGGAGTGGACCAGAAGGAAGGAAGAAACAACCAGACAGAAAAGAAGGAAGAAACAAGAATTCAGAAAAATGAGGAGAGGTTTAGGAACCTCCAGGACATCTGTAAACGTCCAATATCCGAATTATAGGGGTACCAGAAGGAGAAGAGGAAGAGCAACAAGTGGAAAAATTATTTGAACAAATAATAAATGAGAACTTCCCCAATCTGGCAAAGGAAATGGACTTCCAGGAAGTCCAGGAAGCTCAGAGAGTCCCAAAGAAGGTGGACCCAAGGAGGAACACACCAAGGCACATCATAATTCCATTAGCCAAGATTAAAATGAAGGAGAGAATTCTAGAAGCAGCAAGGGATAAGGGCACAGTCACCTACAAGGGAGTTCCCATCAGACTGTCAGCTGATTTCTCAAAAGAGACCTTCCAGGAAAGAAGGGGCTGGAAAGAAGTATTCCAAGTCATGAAAGTCAAGGACCTACATCCAAGATTGCTCTATCCAGCGAAGCTGTCATTTAGAATGGAAGGGAAGATAAAGCGCTTCTCAGATAAGGTCAAGTTAAAGGAGTTCATCATCATCAAGCCCTTATTATATGAAATGTTAAAGGGACTTCTCTAAGAAAAAGCAGATAAAAAATAGGACAGTAAAAAGACAGCAAACTCACAGATATTAACATCCACATCTAAAACAAAAGCAAACTAGGCAAACACCTAGACCAGGAACAGAAACACAGAAATGGAGATCACATGGAGGGTTAGCCACAGGGGAATGGGAGGAGGAGAGAGGGGAAAAGGTACAGAGAATAAGTAGCATAGATGGTGGGTAGAAAGTAGGGGGAGGGCAAGAAGAGTGTGGGAAAAGTAGAAGCTAAAGAACTTACGATACATGGACATGAACTAAAGGGGGGAATGTGAGTGGAAGGGGGTGTGCAGGGTGGAGGGGAATGATGGGGGGGAAATGGGATAACTGTAATAGCATAATCAATAAAATATAATTGAAAAAATAAACATAAAAAGCAAAGACTATTCTTTTCCTATTGAATGGTCCTCACACCCTTGTTAAGGCTCCTTTGACCATAGATGTATCAATTTATTTCTGGTCTAATTCATTGATCTCTGTATCTATCATCTGCCAGCACCGTACTGTCTTGATGACTGCTGCTTTGTAGTAAGTTTTGAGATCAGGAAGTGTGAGGATTCCTACCTTGTTCTTCGTTTTCAAGATTGTCTTGGCTTTTGTGAGTCCCTTGCAGTTCCATATGAATTTTAAAATCAGCTTGTCAGTTTCTACAAAGAAGTTAACTGGGATTCTGATGTTGATTCTGTTGAATCTGTAGATTACTTTGGGAAGTTTTTTTGGCTTGTACTGTGTCTCTCCAAAAGATATCTGAAGTTCTCACCCCCAGTACTTGTGTGAGTGACTTGTGTGAATACTTGGAAATAGGATCTCTGCAGATGTAATCAAGATAAGATGAGATCTTACTGGTTTAGGGAGAGTCCTCCCAGTCCAGTGACTGATGTCCTTTTAAGGAGAGCTTTGAAGAGAGATGGAGACACAGGGGAGAAAGCCATGAGGAAAGAAGCAAGGATTGGAGTTATCCTCCCACAAGTCAAGGAACATTTGGGACCAACAGACACTGGAAGAGACAAGGAAGGATTCCTCTCTAGAGCCTTGAGGGAGTGTGGTACTGTTAACATTGAGAGAATAAATTTCTGCTGTTTTAAGCCACTCCATTTGCGGTACTTGGTTATAGCAGCCCTGGGAAACTAATAGGGGTTGCCATCTTAACAATGTGGTTTTCTGATCCATGAACATGGTATGTTTTTTTCCATTTATGTAGTTCTTCTTTAATTTTTTAAACATTATTTTGAAGTTTTCAGAGTATAATTTCTGCACCCTAACATGTAGAGTCAACCCAGGGAGGACAGTGGTTTTGACAGGACTCTCTTTGTCTCCTTCTTTAATCACACCCAGGTTTAAGCTCCACTGATGCTGGCTGATGGCTCTCTTGTTTTCACCAGTGCCTTGTTGGGCATAAATTGTTCCACAGACTGATCTAATTAAATTTGGGCTCCTTTGTAGGAATAGTTAGTTATAGACCTAGTATGTAACTAGCAGGTATAATTTCTGAGATAGTGTTTGAAATTTGTTCTGAACCCAGGAGGGCTCTTCTTAGCTGTCTTTCTCTGGTTCTCTCTGGTAAACCAACTAGCCTACAGTTTAGCTTATATCTTTAATGAACTACCAATTTCCTCTTAATTGCTTTTGCTACCAGCTTCATCATTTTTTGAGCATTTACCCTTAGGCTTGAACCCTTCCATATTCTTGCAAATTAAGTCACTTCCTTTCAGAAGAGATTTGGAGTTGTCTGTTTTAAGGCCTGCTTCTGACTTGGGCTAAATCTCTGAGCCATGGTTCTGGTGCTGAGGAAAGGGACAGGGATGTCCTTCTCTTAGAGTGACACCCCTGCACTTAGCACCTGAGCACTTGGTTGAGGGTGTAGGGCAGCAGTCCCAGGTCTCCTTGACCTGCCTATTTCGGCATGGAACTCCTGTTGCTGAGCTGGGCATGGGTGATCAGGGTCCCATTTTCTCAGCAGCACCACGCCCGGTTAGAGCCTCCATTTCATGAGTTGGGGCTGGGAAAGAAGGGAGCCCCCATCTCTCAATTTTGCTCAGCAGTAGGTACCTGGGGCCATGAGGAGAGCTGCAATTTTTCAGCTTGGTTTTAGGGAGAGGGAGTCCCGTATTCTCGGCTGTGCCAGTCTGGAGTGGGGTTTCTACTTCATAAGCTGGTAGGGGCAGAGAGGGAGGGAGGCACTGTGTCTTGATTCACATACCATAGACTCACTGTTCTTACGAATTGTTATAGATTTTCTTGAGTAAATGTTTCCTCATTTGCTGTATGTTTCTATGATCATTTCCTGAGTTTTGAATGGTTGCTTTTTTAATAATTTTCACCAGTTGTGTTGGAGAGCAGGTCTGTATAGCTAGCTGCTCATTTTGCCATCCAGAAGTGGAACTCTGTGATGTCTAAATAATAGTGTTTTTAGTGATACTTATCAAAAAATAATGTGCAGGGAAAGAATAAAATGAAAAATGTGTTATATAATAGCAAGGTGGAAATTCACAAAGACTTTCATTTCCAAAAGAATCATGAAAGATACAATCCTGCTTAGCTATTTCATTTTGATTTGTAATCATTAAAAATATTTGTGGACTTGGGAGATGTAGATCAGTTAGATGTGTCTATTTATTACCATTATATCTAAATATGTCTGCAATGATTTAAAGAGCCATTATTTTCAACATATCACAAGTGGTCTTCATTCTTTCTCTTCCCAAAAGTAGAGGGAGATGGTGGGCTGTCAATTTTTCGGGTGAAGTCTTCTGGGAGAATGCTTAGGTTTGTGTTTTGGTTTCCTAGGTACAGAGCCAGATGGACTCCTTCGGACAAACTACAGTTCCATCTTAACAAATGTTGGTGCTGCTTTGCATGGATTTCATGATGTCATGAAAGGTGAGGCTTGGGAAAGAACATAAATTAGCTTAAAACCTTCATCCTGCTTTCTCAGATCTGTCTGAATGAGATTTAAACAAATACTGCCAAGGCTAATAGACCCCAGATAGAGGCTTAGTAGCATTTGGCTTCCATTGAAGTGCATAGCTCACTGCCTTCTGCTTTTCCCATCTGCTTCATTTCTGAAGGTAAACAAAGTGCTGAAGAGAAACCCTTGTGCACAGTACTTTAGCCAAAAATACATTACACTGACTTAAGGCAGGTATATGAATTTTATCAAACCAGACATGCTATTCAGAGGCATGCTATTCAATGTAGTAAAATACATTGCACTTGATAGAGAGCCTGAGCATGAACGAATTTTGAGGAAACCAAGGTTTAAAGTTCCCTGAAAGAATGCACTAACTTTCCACCAACCTGTGCATTTTTATGTGTAGAGTCCCCATATCAAGTCCTATTTTGTTCTGCAGAACCTTAAGAAGTGAATTTCTGTTTTTAAGCTTTGGTCAGTTTTCATTTGCTTGTGTGCCTCTGAGTCTGTAGTCTGCTGAAAAGCATTTCATATGCTTTTTATTCAGAGTCCTAAACATTTTTAATCTGTAACCCTGTGTGACTTGTAGGTTTTTTTTCTTTCTGTTCATTTTGAAGACTGTTGGGGGGAGGAAAAGGAGGAGAGGAAGGGAGCAATTATTAAGGACTATTGGAAATAGCCCAGGTGCCTAGATTATTCATTGCAGTATTTAGTTAACAATTAGTGACCAGTTGCTAGTTTTACAGAAAATAATTTTTTAAAGCTTAGAATTGTATTAGCATGCATAAGATGGGTGTGTTTGCAACCCTTTTGTAGATTGGCATATAAACTGTGACACTGGGGATCATTCCTAGTCTCAGTTGTGTTGTCCAGTATCACCTTACCATTCAGTTTGGAGAATGGTCCTTCCTGTGGCTTGTCTTCAATTATAAGGAACTTTAAAAGTCACCCTACTTCTGGAGCTGGCCCTGGTTGCAAGAAACAAAGCTTGAATAGGAAGTCTTGGTGGCAGGTGATAGTAGTCAACCCAACCCTGCAGAACCTAGTCTGGTTTATAGAAAACCTAAGGGACTGGCCTCTTTTTCTTGTGCAGCTTTGGTTTGGGGAGCTCAGATTTAGCTGTAGTCTTATAGTTAAGAATTGTACTTAACCTGGAATTAGGCCCCTGAAACTACTAGTGGCTCTGTGCTGGAGTGTTTTTGGTTTTGTTTTCTAACTTTTCCTAAGCTGATATGATTTATTCCTGCTAGTAACTTCCTCCAGCATTCCTGTAAGTGAGGGACTAGATCAGTGGAAGGTAGCTGTCCAATGAGAGGGGTCTTAAAGCTTTATTTACATTAAAAAAATCAAGATTTTTTTTCTATTTCTGTTTTAATTAATCTCATTTACAAGGCTTTCTAAATATGCTTTTGTTAATATATTACATAAAACTGAGAAGAGGCCAGGTGGTCCAAATCCAAGAATGTTACTGTTATTATTTGGCATGAGCTGGTAGAGATTATGGGAGGATCAGAGGCTCCCTAAGACCCCTTTGTGCCTCCATTTATTTCTGTCCTTGAAAATGAACATAATATAAAGAGAGAATATTGGGAAACATGAACTATCATTGGCAGGATTATGGGCTCCTGTTGTTAGGTTTACAGTTCAAATCTCTTGACCTCGCTTGGAAGACTGTTGTACATCTCTCATGAAAACTCATGGGGAACATTAACTGGCATTAAGAGAAGCTTTGTGTTTAAGAGAACTCTTGTTTTTCAGTCCTCTTCCCTTCCTGCTTCCCCCTGAGTAATTGCTTGATTCCAGTTGGAAGGAAAGAAGGCAGGCAGGTTGGCTGGCTGGTCTTGGTGTAAAAAGAGAGATAGAGATTTATTAAAAGGTGTATCCTATGTGGATTTAAAGTAGTGAATGAACCTTTTAACAAGGGCCATTCTAAATGAGAATTGTTGATCTTTAGTCTCAGGTCTAAGTAGGTAGTCTCATAGGAAACAAAAGAAAAATAAATCTCTGGCCTAGGTCACATGTTTTCTTTGTTCTTTTGGAGTTAAAATATAATGCTATGGAGCACCCTAAATATTTAAAATATTTGGACTGAATAAAGAGTAAATAATTGGATTGGGAGAATTATTGTCATACTATAAGTAGCATTGATCCAGTAGAAGCCATACAGGTGTTCTTAGCATTGTATGTCTTTCATAAGTATCTCAATCACGTACCTATCAACCAGGACAGCCTTCCAGCCAAGTTGTATCATAACACTGTATATTTCCTATAAAATATTAAATGGAACTTACTGTGGTATATAGAAAGAAAATGTCTGTGTTAAAGGTTAGCAAGGTGAGTATACAGAAGCTGTTTGGCATTCCAGTGGAAGTTCTATTCACTTGGATATCTTATGAATATATAAAAATAATCATTTATTTTTAAAAATATGTTGAACATAATAATAATTTACCAATTAGTTGGTTCCTTTGTTGTGACAACTATACCATAGTGACATAAGATGTCAACAATAGGGAAAACTGGCTGTAACTTTTCTGGAAATCTTAAACTATATTAAATGAGGGGGATTCTCCAGGATGGCAGCCTAGGTAAACACGCCATGCCTCCTCACTCAACCACATCAAAATTACAACTAAACTATAAAACAGCCATCACTTAGAACCATCAGAAATCAAGCTGAGTAGAACTCCCACAGATACAGAATTAAAGAAAGCACATCCATCCAGACTGGTAGTATGGGTGAAGACGTGGAGATAGGGAATGGGATGGTCCCACACCTATGTGTGGTAGATCAAAATTGGGAGGGATATCTTGGGAGTAAGGGGTCCCATCCACACACTAGGCCCTGCAGCCCAGGGTTCCATTGCCAGGAAGTTAAATCCCCATAACTTCTGGATGTAAAAATCAGCAGGAATTGAGTAGGTGGAAAAAACTGCTGGATTTCCAAGCAGTTCCTGTTAAAGGGCCCACTCACAGACTTATTCAGATTCACTCTGAGCTCCAGCACTGGGGAAGCAGCATAAAAGGCACCAGTGGCATACGGGGTGGAACTGAAGTGTCTGGCATTAGGGTGAGAGCTGAGGGACAGCTTTCTCCCAGACAGAGCTGCTGGCAGAGGCCATTGTTTCTTTTTTGACCCCTCCCCTCCATAGCAGCAGAACAGTGGGCACCATATCTGAGACTCTGTCAACCTGGCTTGCACTTTTGCCCCACCATGGTGATTCTCTGAGGCTCTGCCCAACTAACGGGCCCACCTAAGCTGTTAACAGTAGTTTTTCCATACGAATGGGTTGTCTTGGCTCATGCTTCATATCTTCCTAAACCCTCTCAAACAAGCAGCAGCTGGCTTCAGTGGGCCCCCCTTACCTCTTGCTAAGTGGCCCAGGCCTGGCACTAGGAGCAGCTGGCCTTGGATCACAGTCTCACCACCCTTGGGCACCGCTAAACCTAGCACAAGTAGCAGCCATCTGCAGATCATTTTATAGCTTATGTCAAGTGGCCCCAGATAGAACACAAACAGTGACTGACTTTGGCCTGCATGTCCTGGGAAACCCCAGAGCCTGCATACCCAGTGGACAGCTACAGACCACATCAGAGCATCACTACCCAGCAGCCTCCACAGGCAGCGCACTCGGAGGTGGACTCAGTGGGCATCAGAGCCCTGCGGAAGCGGAGTGGGCCCGACACAGCTGATCCTCCATGGAGGCCAGAGGTTGGTGGTCAGTAGTCATAGCCAGTCCTTGCAGCTGACTGGCCTAGGGAAATTACTTCTACTGACCTGCCAAAAGCAATGAAGTCTCAACTACAAGAGGAGGTTGTTCTCAGCCGACATGGTGGGTGCACCTTGAGTACCCAGCTTGGATGATAGGGGAGGCTCTGCCACTGGACCCTATAGGACACATACAACATTAGGCCAAGGTACCAAGATAGAGTCATAGCAGCTCTACCTAATACATAGAAACAAACACACGGAGGCTGCCAAAATGAGGAGACAAAGAAATATAGCCCAAATGAAAGGTCAGAACAAAACTCCAGAAAAAGAACTGAACAAAATTGTGATAAGCAATCTATCAGATGCAGAGTTCAAAACACTGGTTACAAGGATGCTCAAGGAACTTAGTGAGGACCTCAACAGCATAAAAAAGATCTAGACGGAAAAAAAGGATACACTAATGAAATAAAGAACAATTTACATGGAATTAACAGCAGAGTAGGCTAAACCAGAATCAGGTAAATGAGTTGGAAGATAAGGAAGCAAAAAAACCACCATTCAGAACAACAAGAAGAAAAAGGAATCCAAAAAAAAAAAAAAATGAGGATAGTGTAAATAGCCTGTGGGATAACTTCAAGAGGTCATAGGGGTGTTGGAAGGAGAAGAAAAAGAGCAAGAAATTGGAAACCTATTTGAAAAAATAATGAAAGAAAATTTCCCTAATTTGGTGAAGGAAATAGACATACAAATCTAGGAAGCACGGAGAGTCCCAAACAAGATGGATGCAAAGAGGCCCACTCCAAGACACCTCCTAGTTAAAATGCCAAAGGTTAAAGATAAAGAGAGAATCTTAAAAGCAGCAAGAGAAAAACAGTTAGTTACTTACTAGGGAATTCCCATAAGACTGTCAGCTGATTTCTCAAAACAAACTTAGCAGACTAGAAGGAATTGGCAAGAAATATTCAAAATGATGAAAAGTAAGGACCTACAACTAAGATTACCCTACCCAGCAAAGCTAATATTTAGAATCGAAGGAGAGATAAAGAGCTTCCCAGACAAGAAAAAAACTAAAGGAGGTCATCATCACCAAACCATTATTATACGAAATGTTAAAGTGACTTATTTAAAAAAAAGATCAAAACTATGAACAATAAAATGGCAGTAAATACATTTATCAATAATCGAATCTAAAAAAGCAAACAAGCAAAACAAACAGAAGCATGGATACAGTTAGTGTTTTGTTGGTTGCTAGGGGAAGGAGGTCTGGGACATGGATGAAAAGGTGAAGGGATTCAAGAAGTACCAATTGGTAGTTGCAGAATAGTCACGAGGATGTAAAGTATGCAGAATAGTCACGAGGATGTAAAGTATGGTATAGGAAAGGGATCAGGCAAAGAACTTATATATATGACCCATGGACATGAACTAAGCAGGGGGTTGCTGGAGGGAATGGGGAGTGCTGGGTGTAGTGGGGCAAAGAGGGAAAAATTGGGACAACTGTAATAACAACCAATAAAATATAATTTAAAAATAATAAACTATATTAAATTTAAAATCTATATAAGTACATGTGTACATAAAATATTTTTAGCAACAATGTTATACATAAAATTTACAGTAGTTTCATATTAAAATATGCTCATATCAGGTTAAATCTCAAATACCGTTTTTTCTAAATAATCTTATTTCCTCTTAATTATTCAGTGTCTAAAAGCAACTAAATTTCTTGATTCTTAATAAATGAAATTCTCTGCATACACATCTGCTATGAAAGTTAATTTTCATGTTGTGTCATTTATTTTGAGCATTATTGGTAATGGTAATGCTGTATAACAAAAGTATTCTAAAAAATTCAAAGGAGGCTGTATGGTAAACATTTTGTTATTTAAAAACATAATTATCCTTCCTTATAAATCAGAGACTTAATAATTCCCCCATTTTTCCCTTACTTCCAAGTCAAAATTATTTTATTTCTCCAAGACTCAGAAAACCCCAAACTTAGCTGTTTGTCAGTTTCACCTACTGTAGCTTGTCTTAACATGTTTATAACTTAGCCTCTGTTCTGAGCTTTTCTAAACCCAGACCCTGGTTGTAATAATCTTGGACTGGAGGCAGTAGCACATGAAGTCAGACACAGGAGTACCCAATCCTTGTTTGGCTGTGTAGACATCTCTCATTGTTACTAGCTAACTAGCTAAGAGCACGTGAGGATTGTGGACATTTTGTCTTTGTTGGCTGCTCTGTTCCAACCACATGGTTTGCTTATATAAGTGCAAGATGCATTCTCATTTGTGCCTACTGGATTATCAAATTAGGGTTTTTAGCTGGGAAATACTGGTCAGGGTTACTTACCCGATACTAGATTAAGGGCTAACATTCAAATGAGGAACTGCGAGCTGGTGGCTGTAATAGAGACGCTAGGATGGTGTTAAGTGACCATCACTCCTTTGTATTCTTTCCATGTGGATTGTGACCTAATTGATATTCAGCACAATCCTGATATTTAGTACTATTTTTTGAGTAAATTTGTAAGAATAGATACGAGAAGTTAACAGGCTGGTTATCTATATGCCACTTGTGTGTGGATAGTAATGAGTTTTCATTCCATTGCTTTTACAGATATTTCCAAACATTATAGTCAAAAAGCTACAATAGAGCATGAACTTCCAATAGCAACACAGAAGCTCATAACAACGAATGAATGTATCCTGTCATCAGTAGTAGCATTAACAAATGGAGCAGGAAAGGTAATTTTTCTCTGGTTTATATTAACATTAAATTCAGTTTTTAAATATGCTCCTTTTTTCCCTTCCTTGAATGATACAGGAAAATTGATTTGTAAAAGGATATTGGAATATCATGTTTTCTGTGAAGTTGTCTCCTTTTTCCTTCTCCCTGCCCAGTATTTAAAACAATATGGTAGTCGCTGCTAAGCATTTGTGATGAGTAAGGGGATTGCTTAAATCTTAGATTTTTAAAATTTATATTTTATTGATTATGCTATTACAGTTGTCCCATTTCCCCCCCATCATTCCCCTCCACCCTGCACACCCCCTCCCACCCACATTCCTCCCCTTTAGTTCATGTCCATGTGTCATAAGTTCTTTAGCTTCTACATCTCCCACACTATTCTTACCCTTCCCCTGTCTATTTTCTACCCACCATCTATGCTACTTGTTCTCTGTACCTTTTCCCCCTCTCTCCTCCTCCCACTCCCCTGTTGCAAACCCTCCATGTGATCTCCGTTTCTTTGTTTCTGTTCCTGTTCTAGGTGTTTGCTTAGTTTGCTAACTCTTAGGTTTTAATGAGTTATTTGATTATTTGAAGATTCTAGATGGTCTCAATACACACCCTTGTGTATATCAGAGGTCTGCTATTTAGAAATTAGGATACATAAAAAGAAAAAATCTTCTGTTAATATTTTGTTTTATTACCTCCAAGTTATTTTGTTTGTGTTTTGGTAATGTTTGTGGTAATACTACCTGTGTGGTTCTTAACAAGAACTTTTAAAGTGCCTTCAACATCCCTCTTTTCATTGAGCTCTTAATATTGGATAATGGTCATTTGGATCATTAAGTACTTAATTATTATTATAAAATGACAAAAGTGCAGTTTCTTTAAAACTCATTTTATCTTGGATATCTAGTTTCAGCAGAAGTCACATTCTAAGAATGTATGTTCATTTGGCTATCATCAACACCTTTAAAGATTAAGATTTCTATGAGAATTACCTATATGTATAAAGCTGAAAGGACTATATTTAGAACTATTTTAGCCCATTTATTTCAACAGACTCAATGCAATTTCTCAAGGAAATGCTAATTTCTATCATGTTTATATACCATTATTCTTTGACAGGTTGACTATAATAGAAAGTTTTTTCTGGTGGTTTAAGTTAATCAGAAATGATCATAGATTATATCATATTCAGTGTCATCTTTCTCAGACTCAGATGAGGCTGGTCTTTGTGTCAGTTTGCTATAGTTTGGCGATGTGATTAAAAAGGTGTTTTTGTCAGGTTCTGTCAGGGGACTTGTGTCTACAGGATTCCTTAGCCGGAATACCAAGCCCACTGCTCCCACTTTAATGCTTTTATCTACCGGCATGCTGGAAGCTTTCCAAGGATAATTCTAACTTTGAGTCAGTTAAGACATTCTAGAAAAAAAGAATGTTTGCATTTTACCAGAGTCTCTGCATTTGCCACTTTTAATGAGAACTCTGGAATATTAAATACCTGTATACTCATAGTTTATTTTCTTTTTTTAAATTTTTAAATTTTAATTGTTCTTGTACAGTTTTCTTTTACTCCCATCCCAGCCCACCGCCCCACCTCATAGCTTGTTTTCGATTAGCTTTGCCTGAAACCTTAAAATGTTGTCTCAAGGAAAGGCATTTGATCTTTAGTCTGAATTTTTTACAAATGGTTTTTAACTAAAATAAGTGTCTGAACTAATGGTAGTCTGTGGTAGCTTAATATTTAGCTAATATGTTTTGATTAAAATAAATTTTATTGTTTGTAATTTTAAGAAACTCAGTTGGAAAGTATAACATGCGCATGAAAGAACATTTGGGGAAGGTAGACATATTAGAAAGAGGAAAGAAAATAAACCTCACTGTATACTAACGTGACCTAAATGCGAACACAGGGTACATGATTATCCATGTCATTTACAAGGAGTATGTAGCTCAAGAGTTCTAGGTCTTCATTTTCTTGAATACTCTGTAACAGTTTTGTTTGACAAAGTAAAGTATTAATGAAAAATAAAATTTTCAGACCACTAGCAATTTATTGGCTACTTTTTGAGCAATTTTTGCCAATGTAGGATACTCTGTTCCATGTCACATTTTTTACTTTTCAAAATAGAATATTCTTTTTTTAAATTTTATTTTAATTGTTGTTCTTATACAGTTTTCTGTTTTCTACTCCCATCCTGTCCCACCACCCCAGCCCTCCCCAGCTCCCTCCCATTTCCACCCCACCCCAGCTTTTATCCATGTGTCTTTCATACTTGTTGCTCTAATCCCTTCCCCAAATTAGAATATTCTTTAAGGTCTCCAAGACTTTACTTTTCCTGGCTAAGTACTTTCTTAGACATTTTTATTTATACCACCATTTCATATATCACTGTAGTTTACAAATCATGGCTCTGCAAAGTTACAGTTAAAGATCTTTGTGGCTGCTCATGTAGATTTAATAAAGGTTAAATCAGAAAGTGACAAGGCTCTACTTAATTTTCAGTCTTTTCTATTATCAGGTTGGCCAAAAAGTTCATTACATTGTTTCCATAAAATACACATTTTTCATTTTCGTGCATAACTTTATTGATTGGGATATTTTGAGTGTGTCGGCTATCTCTTGCTATTGGCTTCTGGTGGGTGGAGGCCAAGGTTGCTGCTAAACATCCTCCAATGCATAATCCAGCCCCACAGCAAACACTTATTTGGCTAAAATGTCAGTAGTACCAAGAAACTTCACAAACCGCTTTTGACACGTTCCATAAGTCACTGCAGCTTCTCCATACTCTGCACAAATCTTTTTTTGCTTTTCAGTTGAGTTTTTACCTTTCTTGAAATAATAAAGCATAACATGCCAAAAATGTTGCATATCCTTTTCCATCTTCAGTATTAATATGGCTGCACAAAAATTCACCAATTTTGATAATTTTTTAAAATGCATTCTGATATGACAGCTGTCACAATACAATCTAACAAAATTGTTCTGAATGAAGTTGAAGACAACTTAGCACTACTAGAGCCATTGTACAGAAAAAATGTAACGGACTTTTTGGCCAACCCAATATGTTTGTGACATACAGATTGAGCTTTACAGAATTAAATTTAAGTAGAGATTGCATATTCAAGATGCCTGTGGCATGTCTTATGTTGGAATTTGGAACATTTAAAGTTCAAATGGATTATGTAACCCAAATATGTGTATTTTGAGACTAATGGCAGAATTAATGAGGTCAATAGGTCTTGAACATCACCTAGGAATATTCTGAATAAATCAGAAACAGTTTTGGTTTTCAGGAAGAATAAAAATTGTCTAAATTAAGACCTGTCAGAAGTGTAGTCTCAATATTTATACCGATATTGTCTTTTTATTATAAATCATTGCCTAGGCATTCTCAAATAAATGTGGGCTTTTGGGCAGGTGCTGAAATTTCATTTCCATTCTAGCATCTGAACTTTGCTTTAGAAACTACTATATACATATATTAGATATATTATTGGAAGACAAAATCTATCTTCTTGTCATACTTCATTTAGGTTGCATCTTTCTTCAGCAACAATGTGGACTACTTCATTGCCTCACTGAGCTATGGGCCTAAGGCAGCAAGTGGATTCATTAGCCCTCTTTCAGCCGAATGCATGTTACAGTACAAGAAAAAAGCCGCTGCCTATATGAAGGCTTTGAGAAAGGTTTGTGAGCTTCTGTTAACATTTAAATCCAAGGACAAACCAGGAATAATTCAGAAAATGGCAAGAGTTTTTCCACAATTCTTATTATTTAGGTTGTACCCAATTTTGAGGCATAAGTGGTCGATGGGCGTTGGGGTTCTTTGAGGAGGAGGAGGTAATAGAGACCCAAACCTCATCTGACATATGATAGGTGCATAGCTCATGTTGGACTCCTGTCCCTGGCGCCTGGTAAAACTGTTTAGGGTGAGGCAGCCAGGCAGCCAATAAGTGTCAAACTTCAGAAAATCTTTAACATGTAGAAACAGAAAAATAATTGGAATACATTTATAATTTTTATGTGAATATAGTAATAATACACAATCATTGCAAAAAGAAACCAGAAGATGAAGGAGACAATTATAGTCACCCCAGATCCTACCACCCAAAGCAAGCTATTCTTAACTTTGTTAGAGTATCTCTACATACAAAAAAACTTTAATGCATGTATGCACACAGATACACATGGTGTATAAAAAGCATTTTGTTTGGAAAATATACTGTTTTAGAATCTTTTTTTCTCATAAAACAGTGTGGATATCTTTATATATCAAAAAGTATGTATCTGGAAATATAAATTATTCTTTTTTAATGCTTTTATAGTATTTCATGCTATAAATATGTAATAATTTAATTAACCCATCTACTTCTAGTGGATTTTTAGGTGGTTTCTTATTTTCCACTGTTATGTGCAATACTACAGGGGGTACTTTTGCACATGCAACTCTGTGCATTTGTTTTTAACCTTTCCCTAGTTCTTTTTAAATTTTACTTATACATAATGCATAACTACATTCTTATTATTACATTAGGACATTGCAGGTAAATTACAATCTCTAATTCTAGTTCTGCTCCAGAGATAACTATATAGTTATCAGTTTAATGTATAACCTTCCAGACTCTTTTGGAGCATTTATATGCATCTATATAAACCTATAGACAATATACAATATATAGAATTTTCTTTTTTTGAACATAAGTGCATGTTTTATTGTGCAACTTCCTTTTTACATTTAAAATGTTTTAGAGATGTGTCTGTGTCTTTACACATGGTGGCCACTATATTCCTTTTAAGTAAGGCATAGAATTCTATAATGTGGGTGATCCATGGTTCGTTTAGGTATTCCCTTATTGGTGGACATTTAGGTTGATTCCATTTTTTTACTGTTGTGGTAATACTGCAATGGATGGTTTTACAAATGCCTCCTTGGGCATGTGTATGGAATACCAAGAAGTTGAATGTTCTGGATCATGTGATTTGCACATTATAAATTTTAATACTTACTGCCAAATTGCCCTTACAAGTGGCTATACTGTTTTACACTTCTAGCAATATATAAGGCTACCTATCTCCCTGTATTTGATTGTTTCAAGGTATCTTTAAGATTAATTCCTGGACTTCCAGCCAAGATGGAGACATAGGTAGACAGGCTGTGCCTCCTTGCACAACCAAAATAAGGACAACAATTTAAAAACAAGAAAGCAACCAGTACTGACAGAAAATTGAACTGACAACCAAGGAGTTAAAGTAGACACATTCATTTAGATTGGTAGGAGGGGTGGAGTCATGTGGCTGGGTGGAGAGGGGTCGCACAGCAAAAAAAGCGTGGCCAGCAGACTCAGGCAGGGTGGAGGATTGTGGAGGGGCGTGGCCCACATTCGCGTGCAGATAAACCAGGTGAAACTGGTGAGCAAGATAGACCGCGCCACCCAGGGCCCAGCACCGGGAAATAAAGCCTCAAACACTGATTGAAAACACCCGTGGTGGGTGAGGTGCTGGGAGAGACTCCCACCCTCACAAGAGAGTTCATTGGAGAGACCCACAGGGTCCTAGAATATACACAAACACACTCACATGGGAATCAGCACCAGAAGGGCCCAATTTGCTTGGGGGAAGCAGGGGAAGTGACTGAAATCTGGCAGAGAGCGGAGCAAGCGCCATTTTTCCCTCTTGGACCCCACCCCCACGTACAGTGTCACTACCCAGCAACTGGGCTGCTCCGCCCCTCACTACCTAACAGGTGTGTCAAGACAAAAAAAATGGCCCAAATGAAAGAACAGATCAAAGCTCCAGAACAAATACAACTAAGCATTGAAGAGATAGCTAACCTATCAGATGCACAGTTCAAAACACTGGTGATCAGGATGCTCATAGAATTGGTTGAATTTGGTGGCAAATTAGGTGAAAAAATGAAGGCTACACTAAGTGAAATAAAGGAAAATGTACAGGGAACCAATAGTGATGGGAAGGAAACTGGTACTTAGATCAATGGAGTGGACCAGAAGGAAGAAAGAAACATCCAATCAAAAAAGAATGAAGAAACAAGAATTCAAAAAAATGAGGAGAGGCTTAGGAACCTCCAGGGCATCTTTAAACGTACCAACATCCAAATTATAGAAGTACCAGAAGGAGGAGAGGAAGAGCAACAAGTGGAAAAGTTATTTGAACAAATAATAAAGGAGAACTTCCCCATTCTGGCAAAGGAAATAGACCTCCAGGAAGTTTAGGAAGCTCAGAAGTTGGACCCAAGGAGGAACACACCAAGGCACATCATAATTCCCTTAGCCAAGATTAAAGATAAGGAGAGAATCTTAAAAGCAGCAAGAGAAAAGAAGACAGTTACCTACAAAGGAGTTCCCATCAGACTGTCAGCTGATTTCTCAAAAAGGGACCTTCCAGGCAAGAAGAGTCTAGAAAGAAGTATTCCATGTCATGAAAGTCAAGGACCTACATCCAAGATTGCTCTATCCAGCAAAGCTTTCACTTAGAATGGAAGGACAGATAAAGTGCTTCTCAGATAGGGTCAAATTAAAGGAGTTCATCATCACCATGCCTTTATTATATGAAATATTAAAGGGATTTATCTAAGAAAAAGAAGATAAAAACATGTACAGTAAAATGACAGCAAACTCACAATTATTAACAACCACACCTAAAACAAAAACAAAAACAAAGTAAGCAAACAATAGAACAGGAACAGAACCACAGAAATGGAGATCACATGGAGGATTAGCAACAGGGGAGTGGGAGGAGGAGAGAGGGCAAAAAGGTACAGAGAATAAGTAGCATAGATGGTAGATAGAAAATAGACAAGGGGAAGGTAAGAATAGTATAGGAAATGTAGAAGCCAAAGAACTTATATGTATGACACATGGACATGAACTAATGGAGGGGAATGTGGGTGGGAGGGGGTGTGCAGGGTAGAGGGGAGTGAAGGGGGAAAATGGGACAACTGTAATAGCATAATCAATAAAATATTAATAAAAAAATCTTGGCATTAAAAAATTCCTTACAAAGGAATTGCTGGCTCAAAGTCTTATGAGTTATTTCATATTTTGACATATTTTCATATTTTGACACACTTTAGGAGGGTTACCTATTTATAGTTTACTATCAATAGGAGTGTAAATTTAACCCATAAATTTAATATTTGTCAAACTCAGACAAGAGGCTTCTTATATTATTTTAATTTGCATTTCTTTGCTTATTATTGAAGTGGAACATCCTTTCTTAAAGTTATTGTGAATATTTATTCTGTCAAATTGCCTGTTCAAAGCATTTATCTGTAGAGTTGAAAGCACTCTCTATATTAAGGATTTAAATCTCTTATTTATTTTGTATTTTCCCCTCAGTTTGCTGTAGTAATTTTCCAAAATAGAAGTTTTAATTTTTATATCAGCAAACCAGTATTTTTCTTAATGGTGGTGATTCTCAGGGAGATCTTAGAAAGTTGAGGCACTTCCTAAAATTGTAGACATGGTCACATATTTTGTTGGTCTAAATTTTTGGCTTGAGATTTTTAATCCATTTTGAAATTACTTATTCTGATAAAAGCTATAAAAATAGGGATATAAATACTTATTTTCCTAAGTTATTAACTGGTGGTTCTTGTACTATTTATCCTGGAGAAAGGCTACCTTCCTCCACTGACTGAAAAGTGCAACATTTGTCATGTAATATATTTTCTTATGTGCTTTTGTCTGTTTCTAGAATCTCTGTCCTGTTCTTTTATCTCTCTATTTTGGCGCAGGCCAATATGGTTTTAATTAGTGTAGCTTGTAACTTGGATGACAAGTTTATCTTCATTATTTTTCTTACTTTATGAATAGAAGTTTCTTTTCAAATGTATTAAAGGAAATAGTCTGTTTTGGCATACCTCTGAATTTATTGTCAAGCCCCATTTAGCATTCTAATTTGTATATGTAGAATCAGGAAGATGATATGATCTTTTTCTTTACTTTTTTTAAAGATTTTATTTATTTGTCTTTAGAGGGGAAGGGTAGGAGAGAGGGAGAGAAATATCAATGTATGGTTGCCTCTCATGCGTCCCCTGCTGGCAACTGGCCTGCAACCCAGGCATGTGCCCTTAGTGGGAATCAAACCGTGATCCTTTGGTTCGAAGGCCTGCGCTCAATCCACTGAGCTACACCAGCCAGGGCTATTTATTTATTTTTTGAGAGAAGGGAAGGGAGGGAGAAAGAGGGAGAGAAACATCAGTGTGTGGTTGCCTTCATGTGTCCCCCACTGGGCACCTGGCCTGCAACCCAGGCACGTGCCCTGACTGGGAATTGAACCAGTGACCCTTTGGTTTGCAGGCCTGTGCTCAATCCACTCAGCTACACCAACCATAGCAGGGTTAAATTCTTTTTTAGGTATTCTATCTTTTTTTCCTTTGGCTCAAAATCTGATTAACTTTCTGAATTTGATTCAATTGTGAGGCATACATCTAAACCAAGCATGTAATTCTACCAAAGTAACTACTGAAGAAACTTACTTGACTGATTCTATTAAAACACCTGCCAGGGCTTTTTCTTTAATTTTTATGATGTTTTTCCCACAGCCCCTCCCGGAGTCTGTGCCTTATGAAGAAGCACTGGCGAACCGCCGCGTCCTTCTCAGCTCTACTGAAAGCCGAGAAGGCCTTGCACAACAGGTATGGCACCCGGAAAATCATACTTGTTAAAGAGCATAAATGTTGAAGCCCCTGGAAAAGGTTTTTAACATTCATGGGGTGATTTGAAGGCTATATAAATAAACATGTAAAGTTAATTGTTTAACACATGCTGAAAAGCACTATAAGCATAATTCATTTTGAAAAGCGTTTCTTTGTACTCTAAATTTAAAGACCTCTTGATTCAGTTGGTGTTATAATTGCCAGTGAAGTAATATCAACACACTTTGGCCTTGATGATTAATTCTTTCTTTGGGCACTAGATTTCAATGTCTGGAATAACAAGGCCAAGGGGAAGGGGCTAGAGACTCAATTATTTTATGAGCAGGAATAAAAAAATTTTAATATTCAATTGGTTGTTTCAGTCTGAGGCAGTGGGTAGGAGGTACTATGTTTATATAAGTTGGTACAAATGGACACTAGTTTAGCTTTTGTCAGAGATGTATTCACTTTAACACTGGCTTGCTTTCAGTGTTGGAAACGTTTATTTTAAAGACAACATAAATGCATTAATCTGAGACAATATTTTGTCTACGCTGACCTTATTTTCACTGGATGCACACATACAATCACTTACCTTTTCATTATTAGTATGCTCTGATGTTGGAACTAAAAATTTCACCCACAGAATAATTTCTGAAAAACAGAATGTCCTGAGACAAACAATAAAATGTGGAATATCTAAAAAAATGATTTTGGATATTCTTATTTTCTGTGAAGAAAGTAAGGCTCGAAGAAATGAAGCAGCTTTTACCCAAAGTAGCTAGTAAGTGGCAGAACTGTCTGGCTTCAGAGCTATTGCTTTTCCCACCCTGCCATTGACCAGCTGCAGGCTACTCTGGGTCTCACTTCCTGCCTCTCTAAAGTGAGGATAATATCTTCCTTTCAAGGTCTGGTAAGGATTAATTGAGCCAATGGGAGGCAGTGTGATATAGTGAAAAGACTCAGACTTGTGAGCTAGACAGATGGGGTCCCAAATCCTGGCTCTGCCATTTGTTAGCTTAGCAGGTGGTTCAGCTGCTGGGAGCTTTAGTTCTCTCTGAGAAATGCGAACTGCAGGACTGTTAGGAGGCCTCGGTGGGGTAACAGGGGGAAAGTGCCAGGAATAGTGCTCGGTGAAGTGCCTGGTGCTCGGTGACAGCTCAACCGTGGTAGCTGGTAAAGCATTTGGAATTCGCTATAAGATTTTATTTTATGTATTTCTCAGGCTTTTATTTGTCCTGAGAATTAGCTTTTTAAACTTTTTATTGAAGTGTAATGTACTTAAAGAAAAGTATACAAATCATTAATGTATGATATCCCAATGAATTAATGTTACCAGTTACTAGGACCCTAGAAGCCTTCCTCCTGCCTCTTTCCAGTTGCTGTTGTCTTCTCCCCCAAAGAAAACCATTATCCTGCGTTCTGACACCATAGATTAATTAAGCTTGTTGCCTGATATTGAACTTTTTATAAAATGAGATTATGTAGTGAATACTCTTCCAGGTCTGGCTTTTACTCAACATTATAGTTGTAATCTTCACCTGTGTTATATATAGTTGTCATCAGTTCATTTCCATTGCTGTTGACTATTTTATTGTGTGAATATGCATTAATTATTCTTACTGCTTATGAGTATTTGGGCTGTTTTAAGTGTTTGGCTGTCATACATGTCTTTTGGTAAACATGCATGCATTTCTATTGGTTACATACCTAGAAGGGAAATTATTGGGCCATAGGATATTATATGTTCAGTTTTAAAACATCCTGCCAAACAGTTTTTCAGTATTTGTCCCAAATTCCACTCCTCTCAGCACTATACTGTGATTATTATAGTTACTCCACAAACATGCCCACCTTTGTATTTTCTTTTTTTTTCAATTACAGTTTATATTTATTATTATTCTGTATTAGTTTCAAATGTATAGCATAGTGGTTAGGTAATCATGTACTTTATAAAGTGGTCCCCTGATATCTCAAGTACCCACTGGCCCTGAACATAGTCACTGCAATATTATTGACTATGTTCCTTATGCTGTAATTTACATCTCTGTGGTTATTCTGTAGCTGTCAATTTTGTACTTCTTAATCCTTTCACCTTTTTAAAAAAATGTGGTCATTTGGGTGATTTTGAATTGCTTTTCCTTGATAAAAGGTGACATTGGGTACCTTTTTTATATTTATAATCTTCTTCAAGTGTCTATTCAAGTCTTTTTTCTATTTCTCCATTGAGTTGTCTTTTTCTTGATTTGTAGAATGCTTTAATATGTTCTGGATATTAGTCATCTATTGGATACATGTTTGTTCTTCCACTTTTTGGCCTTCCTTTTTATTCTCTTAATGATACCTTTCTATGAATAGAGATTTTATTTTGCTATAGCTCAATTTCTTAATTTTTGGATGTCCGTTTTGCATCCTGTTGAATAAATTGATCCAAGCTTTTTTGGTTTTGCCTCTGTTTTGGTAGTTTTGCTTTACATTCTGTAAAGTATTATTTTGGCCACTAAGTTTTATCTTCATCATCCTCTAAGGTGCAGAACTCTCTGTTGCTTTCAAGGTTCAGCAGAGTTTGGAGAAGATTTCTAAACTGGAGCAGGAAAAAGAACATTGGATGTTGGAAGCACAATTAGCCAAAATCAAGCTGGAGAAAGAAAACCAGCGAATTGCAGATAAGCTGAAGAGTCCAAGCAGTGGGCAGGTGGTTGGGCCAGCCCAGGAAAATGCCTCCGTGGTGAACGCTTCCGGCCAGGAAGAAGCCTCAGCCAAGGCCCTGCTGGAGCCAGTTCCCAGCACCAGTCTGGTGAGTGCCGTCTCTTTTTAATTGTAATGGCAAGGATCTAACCTACTGTTAGTTGGGTTAACTAACTATATAAACATGTCAGTTTATAATAGGAATAATCTGTGCGCTTTAGAAAGAGCAAGTTGGTAAGCAGATGCCTCCTTCCAAAAGCATCTCCATTAAATTCCCTTTGATTTTACCTGAGACTTTCCCATGGTGAGGGCTGTGTTCCTAGAAAAGATATAGCAAGTTAAATTTAAGATGACTCTGTTTTTCCATAGAAACATCTATAAAATGGAATTATATTTCTGACCAAAGGCTAAATGCCTAGATCCTCATAGAAATGACCACAAATACAGTTTTAACCAATTATGTGGTATATTTCTAGACACTTGTAAAGCTTTATGGCATACATTTAATACAAAGATCCATCATGTTAATTTTATTTCATAAGGCAGTAGACTGGCAGGTTGTCTTGCAACTTTATATTTAATTGCAGTGATTTAGAAAATTAAGAAACATCTCTTTTGGAGGTATAGAATTCAAAGTTACTTTGAGAGAAGTTTTCTGATTATACTATTCTGCCTAATGTAAAAACACATTAGAAAATTTAGTAAAAGAGAAATCAGGAAGGGGAAAGAAAACCCCTTCATAATCAGAAAGGTCTCATTAAGTGCATTTTCACAAGCATTTCTGAAGGAACGTGAGGAGAGCCATAGTTCTTCTTGAAGTCCTTATCCTAAGGTGTGTGACTTCATCCCATAGCTCACCAATGCTGTTGAAGAACAAGTCATGGTCCTTCTCACATTTACCTTGTACCTGATTCGGAGTGTACCTAATAGTAAAATATGCAAGCCGACTTATTTTCAAAATGTATACTGACCTCATTGCTCCTTAATAATATCAGAAACTGAAATTATTATTAATATTCCTAGGTCTGATCATGCATGGTATTATGATTATTTAGGAGAATAAATTAATTTTTGGGAGCTAAATGCCAAAGTACAGTCATACCTCAGTACTTGTTGGCCTCAGAACTTGTCAAACCCTGTACTTGTTGCATTTTGGCGAGAAAAACATGTTTTGGCACTTAGTACCTGCTCAGGACTCGAGACACTTGCTAGAACTTGTATGAGTCACGGCGCTGCCCCTCAAAAGGAATACTTGCTCAGTACTTGCAATGAGTTCGGAATGAATTAACAACAAGTACCGAGGTACCACTGTTCTTAGGGTCAGGCATCATAATGTCTGTAGTTTACTTTCAGATTGTTCAGAATAAATATATACATACAGATAAATAAAGCAAATATAAAATGTTCACTGAGTATAGGTGGTGGCTGTACAGATGGTTTCTATACTTCCCCCCAACTTTATGTATATTTGAAATTTTTTATTATAAAATATAAGAGAGAAAAAAAGAAAAGTGTTAGAAAGGCAAAAGACATAATGAAACTTCTCAGCGTTTGGACTGAATGGATGCCATGCTCACAGAAGAATCCCACAGTGAGCCCTGTGCGGAGTGCTGTGGGATCACGGAGAGGTCTCTGGAGGCCCAGGGAGCACGTCACAGGGAGGTAACAGCGCGCCGCACGAGTGAGCAGGAGCCCAAGGCAGGAGAAGAGTACTTGAGGGCGAAGGCGCTCACCACAGAACTCTCTTGCCCTCTGCCCATCACAGATTCCTGCCAAAATGACCTGGAGACAATAGAGATAGAAAGAGATGGTGTTTTCTGTCTTCCTCGGTGTTTCTGCTTTTCAGTCTTTCTTTTTATTCCCTCTCATTTAAGGTACAGATGAGATTGCCTCACCACATTTTCCATGAGCCCCAGTTTTGGGCATGGTCTTTGATGGTCAGGATTAGAGACCCAAGATATGGTCAGCCACCTTTCATTTTTCATGTGATTGAATATATTCCTTTTCCTTGGTTGCTCTCAGTGGAATAAGAGCTTGGATAGACATCTGTATGGAGGAGCCGTGTGCTGTCCCACATTCTCAAGTCCTAACTTGGGAGTGAGGGGGTGAGAGTGGGGAGGCAGGATGGATACCAAAGTAGTGATATTTGAATATATAAAATTAAACAATTGGTCACTGTAAATAGTTTTTAACTGAAAGGGAAAGACTAATTGCTACTCCTGCTTCAGTGAGTAGAAAATTATGGCTCTCCTTTTTTTTAAAAAAGAAGTCTTATAAGAGACTGTTTATAGCTAGCTAGGTGTGCATAGCATTCTTTAGTACACGTTCAGTTGATCTGCTCACTGTTCAGAGTGTTACTCTTGAGCATATTATTTAGAACCTGTGGAAACTTTATTGGGTGTCATCTGACGAAAAGAATACATTGCAACTGAGGTTCCAGTAGCTTTTAAGTTATTGTACCCAAACATATGAACCATGACCTGAGTAATCATAACTTTCTGTTTTCCACATCTCGATCCACAGAACCAAGCTTTAAAACCTGGCAGCACTTTAATGTGTCTAAAATTACATTTTCATTGATTCAAATCTGAAATGAATATTTATTGATGTCATAATAACATTGCATCAAAAATGTATTTGTCTCCTTTTGAAATTTCAGCCAGTGGGGTTTTTTGTTGTTGTTATTGTCGTTATTGTTTTTTTCCTGTTTGGCATGTTCTGTTATGATGGTCATTATCTTGGCTGCCACTTTGGAAATAGGCACAGAAATGACAAGGGGAGTCAAAAGCTATTCTTCTCTCTTCACAATTTATTGGTTTCAGTGATGAAAATGACTAACAACATTTTGATAGAGGAAATAGTAATTATGGTTACTCATTACTGCCTCATGGGAGAAATAGCAAATGCGGGTACCTCTCTGCAGGTACTGCTTCCTGTAGTTTACTACAGTTGTGTTTAACACAATCCCAGGGTGATCTAGCATTCCATCCCAAGCGCTCTTTAAATGTGTGAACCAAGAAGAGAAAATTGTGTGCTTAAACTATTGTGTTTGAAATGTAAACAGTCTATTCTAAAGAATTTTTTTTCCTTATGTTCCAGATTGGGGTTTTAACCAGGACATCGGACAGTGAGGTAATGTGTGCTTGGCATCATATTGTTTGTTAGTAAATATCTGGCTGCATGTTTGTTGACAAAGCCTTACAAACTCCAGCTTTGTCTAATTGTGTTTTCTGACCATTCTGGCAAATATGGAGCCAGTGTTTCTCCCTCTGTCAGTGGGTCCATTTGCTTTTCTTTCTGGTTCTGTTTTAACTGTCCCAACAGATTATAGCCTGTTTTGTAAATGCCTTGTTGAATGACTTGAGTTGGCAGTTTGACAAGGTGTGGCTTGAGTGGCCATCAGCTCACTGGCATGCTGGGTGAGGCTGAGAGCCCTTAGCCTGCCCAGTGGGCAGGCTGGGGAAGCAGGACTTTTCAGGAGCTTACGAACAGTGTGCTTGCTAGTTGTTTCCAGCCCTTGAGTGAGTAAAGCCAGGTCAGATTTGGCTTGTCACCATAGGGTTGCAAATTTGTTTTGAAATATTATTGAGATGTAACTTTATAAATAACCATTAAAAGGACATTGAAGTCATTTAACTTACCATTCAGTACAGTGAGCTGGTAAATATAGTTTAACATGGTTGATTAAATTCTTTGATTTCCTTATTGGCCTTATACTTTTTAGGTAATCTTAAACTTCTACATATATTTTTGAACTAAATTCAATAGTGTGTCATTGCTAGAGTAACTAGAAGTAACTACTAGTCTGGGACAAGGGTCACAACTTTATTACAGCAATAGTTTAATTGATTAGTATCTTTAAGAGCATTAAAGCTGTCTTAAGATAATGTTGGAGAAAAAAGGATGTTCAGATTTTAGGGGTTCCAGTACATGCTCCCTTTTTCTTTCCCTCTTCCAGTTAGAGAAGGACACAAGAATCAGACAGAAATTTTGAAAGTCAGGTTTATGGCTAATGGAGAGACATGGCCCCGGGGCTTCCCAGTACCTCACTTCTGCTCTGTTTTCAAAGCCACAACTTCATTCTGAGATAGGCAGATGTTGAAAATCAGGAAATTTAGAGTGGTCATTTCCCTCCCTGTCTGAAGTTTCTTTGAGGGGTAGGAGAACAATGACTCCCCAACAAACTTCAAATGAAAGTGTATAAAACATTGTATCTTTTTTCCCTAACATGAGTTCCTTTTTATTTTTCTAGAACTGCTTCATCTCACTGGCATTCATTTATTTAGTTATGTGTGTTCTGTTTAGCTTCCAGATGTGGAATCTCGTGAAGACTTAATTAAAAATCACTACATGGCAAGGATAGTGGAACTGACGTCTCAACTGCAGCTGGCTGACAGTAAGTCAGTGCATTTTTATGCTGAGGTGAGTGGAAAGTTAATTAGATTTGGTGGTTTTTTCCCCTAACCCCTTCAGGAACTGGGTCACCATCCTGGTCTCCCACCGTTCAGTAGAAGAGAGAAGTCAGTGTCTGTATACCAATCCAAAATATTCATTTAATTAATATGGCACTGCTTTGTCATTTCTAAGTTGATGAAAAATAGTTGAGACTTACAGGTAGCTTTTCTTATGGTCATGTATGTTTTGGAACATTATTGCTACAGATTACTTCTAGAGAGCTATACGCAGGTAATATTCATAGGCTAAGGAATTTTCATATAGGGAAATTTGTTAGAAAATAAAATATGCCTTTTTCCTTTTTTTAAAAATACTTTTCAGTTTTTAAATGACATTTTGTTGAAATGAGTTACTGTGAGTGATAAAAATATAACCTTTTTGTCCTGGCTGGCATGGCCCAGTGGATTGAGCACTGACCTGTGGACTGAAGGGTTGTGGGTTAGATTCCCTGTTCCCTGTCAGGGCGCATGCATGGGTTACAGGCTGGACCCCTGGTTGGGCATGTGTGAGAGGCAACTGATCAATGTTTCTCTTGCACATTAATGTTTCTCTCCCTCTCTTCCTCCCTTCCCCTCTCTCTGAAAATAAATAAACAATCTTAAAGCAACCTTTTTCAACCATTATAAGATTTAAAAATCTTACTTTTTGTTACATTTTCTTCTTTCCTCACTAAATAATTCATTTTCTTGAGAACTGGAAAAACACCAGTCAAGGTAGTCAATAAAATTATATCCCATTGATTAGAAGGGAAGAAAATGAAGAAAGTACAGTATCAAAGAGTAAGAAACAAATAAGGTAGAACATCTAAGAATCCCTGTAGGTCTCTGCTTTGAAACCTTACATTAAAAGGTCAGCTGCAGATGTCAGACAGAATTATAATGCTGTTAATTGTTAAAGAATTTTTTTTTTAAAGACAACACCCTTTATTGGGACCTTACTTTGTGATTTTGTCCAGTAACTGCAGAGATGGAGAACAGGGGGCCAGTTGCTGAAGTGGAGAGGGGCTTTGCTTTTTTTCCTGCTAAAGTAAATGGTGTGCCTAGCTCGGTGTTGCTCATAAGCAGCTATTACATACTGGTTTGATGAGTGGATCAGTAGTGACAGCTTGAAGGGCCCTACAGAATAGGGAGGACAGCAGACTGGATGACTTACAACAAACCTGCTGGAGTACCTAGCATCTGAGCCATGTGGTACAGCACAAAATCATATCCTTATTTGGGTCCCTAACTGCCTTCTGAGCTGGTGTTCCAGGCTTGATTGTTATCTTAATGAGGCCTTGTAAAACTCTCTCCCTCTTTTTCAGGTTTAGTGCTGAGCACTTAGATGTTTGGTTAATAGAGGGGGGTTGATTTGGCTGGCTGAGCTTTCCTGAAATGAGTGGGGATGTCAGAGGCTGTATCATTTGCTTATCTTAGTAAATGTCATCAGCACAAATGTGATATAAGAATTATCAAATTGTCCTAGTTTTTCCCTCATTTGTAAACAGGAAGTGGTATCCCCCCTGTATGACTTTACGGGAATAATTAGTCTGAGCATCTGATGTTGACAGAGCATTTGAATGTGTCTCAGCAGATTCTCCTCATCAGTCTCTGGGCCTCATCAGCAAGTTCAGTATTTCTTTCAATGGCACACCCTCTTTAAACAAGAGTGTGAGATAGATTTTTTGTCTTTTTTCTTCGGTCTCTGGACAGCCTAAGTTTGGTAAAACCCCTAAAGAAAGCAGCTGGGATATTTACAGTTCTGCCCTCACTTTTTTTATTCCATGTAGATAGAGTAGTCTGTAAAGCTTTTATTGTTCCTGTAATGTGGTCTTTCATAAAGGACTTAAAACACAAGGAAAGTATCTTAGGATCCATAGTGCCTGGTCAAATGCCATTGACAATGTTTGAAATAGCCACTTCGTTTTTGTCCAGTGTGAGTATAAATGAATCCTGGGTAAATGGAAAAACTTTTTTTGTAACCACTGGTCATTGGACCAGAGGTAGGGGAAAAAAAATTGATGAGCTTGGATTAGTAGACATTTTGTTTGCCTGTTAAAATAATCCGATTGGGACCTCATTTTCCTGATGTGTACTGTAGTGTCTGGTACAAGGCCTGCAGGTGTTCTGCAGATATTGTGAAGGGAGGGAGGGCTTTGGTTTGGGGTACTGTTTTCTGATAATCTTCCCTGAAGTAAATGTGCTTTTGGGAAATGCTCCCTGTGATAACTGAATGCTTTCTGATCTAACAGTGCCGAGCACTCTCTAAAAGACTAGCCTTGGCTGAAAAGTCCAAGGAGACGCTGGCAGAAGAAATGAAAGTAGCCAGTCAGAACATCAGCAGACTTCAGGTGAGTTCCTAAGTACCTAAGCCATTTTCAAATTATTTTGCATTTGAAGTTCTCGGGCAGCAAAGTCAACATTTGCTTTCTAAAGTAGAGGCATACGATGATAGACTTGCTCGATGCAGGGTTGCTACAAACCTTCTCTGTAAAAATGCACAATATCTGTAAAACATAATAAGATGAGAGATACTTCTAAAAAATAAAAAATGAAGTCTATTTTGTCTAGAGAAAATAAAGTAGTAGCATTTGACCTCTAGACACACATCTTTCTAACCACTTTATTTCTGGCTTATTTAATTTATTTATTTATAAGATTTTATGTATTTATTTTTAGAGAGAAAGGAAGACAGGGAGAGAAAGGAAGAGAGAAACGTGAATGTGAGAGAGAAACATCAGTTGGTTGCCTCTCTCACGCCCCCAACTGGGGACCCAGCCTGCAACCCAGGCGTGTGCCCTGACTGGGAATCAAACTGGAGACCCTTCAGTTTTCAGGCAGAGCTCAGTCCACTGAGCCACACCAGCCAGGGCTCTAACTCATTTTAATGTAACATCTCACTTATGTAAGACAAAAAGTGGTTATATTGTTTGTTTCTCTGACTTGATTTTGATTTTAAATAGTTTTGTAGTCAGCATTTCTTTTTTTGTAAGTAAAATTACTTTTATTTTTATAAATGAAAAGGTAATTCATTATACAAACAATACTTTTAGCAGAATGCTAGTTGTAATTATCCACTTCAAATGAATTAAGAAATGTATCCAGTAGTTAAAGCAAATAGTTACATCTCTTTATACCCTTCATGCACCTTTTTTGTTTTTCTCAAAATTTTCAACACTATTTGAGAAAATATGATGAATATTTTAATTACAGTGTCACCTTTGCTGAGTCAGCAGAATATATATCAGCTTATGTCAAAGTTGCTAATTATGGGTTAAAATACCAGTAATTACTTCATTTACAGTAGCACTGAGCTTCTGTGAAATGTTTTCATTCCAAATATGGTAGCGTGATCCACAACGATGGCAGTGGGAAAGCATTTTCAAGATTGTACCTATTTACCCACAGTTCGTTCTTTTCCTCCTCCCTGTTACTCCTTGTCCCATTACTTTTATTCTGTTCCTTCTCTTTACTGTTTCATAAAACTGACCCAAACTGAAAGGTAGGGCTGCAAAATATTTCTCCTTACTCACTGCTTTGTTTTAAAGCCTTGTTTCCAGAAAGCTCTCATTAAATATAAACATGACAGGGGCAAAGAAAAACACATTAGCACACCAACCCCCGCTTCCTCCTGGCTGCAGATTAGTGGGTGAGATTAGCTGGGAGCACAGGATTAATGGAAGGGGCTGAGGAGAGTTGAAGGATGGGAAAGAAGGGAAGGCGCCTCTTCCAAGGAAGGTCGGTCGTGCCTGAAGGTCTGCGGGCCATCCAGGTGTGCCATGGCACCTGAGGCGGACTTCCCCACCTCACCACAGGCTTGGGAAAACCTGAGGGGGTTTGGAAAGGTCAAGTAGCTCTTGTTTTTTTGTGACAGTTTCATACCTGGCATAGAAGGAAATGTTTATGTTTTTCTAAAGACATTCAGAACTTTTTGAAGGCTCAGAAAAACTTTTTCCTCATGTCTTTTAACTTTATTCTTTTTGTTAAGCCTTTGACTTAACCTTCATGCTAATTGATCATATAGGTCATTTAGATAAATTGCTTTTCCAGTTTTTTAAAAAATAAATTTAAAAAGCTTTAGAATGGTATGACTAGTGGGGTTTTGACTTTTCCAATTTTTTAAAAAATAAATACATTTATAAAGCTTTAGAGTGGTATGACTAGTGGGGTTTTGACTTTTCCAATTTCTTAAAAAATAAATAAATTTAAAAAGCTTAGAGTGGTATGATTAGTGGGGTTTTGACCCTCCCTTTCCCCCCTCTTTTCCTTTGCCATTTAGGATGAACTGACCACCACTAAGAGAAGTTATGAGGATCAGTTGAGTATGATGAGTGACCACCTGTGCAGCATGAACGAGACATTGTCTAAACAGAGAGAGGAGATTGACACACTGAAGATGTCCAGTAAGGTAAAAAAAGGAGAGGCGTAGTCTCTGTACAGTATAATATTTAATGTATTTAATAGAAGATATTTCATTGCTGTGCATGTCAGGAGCAAAAGGTTAAGAGGTTTAAAGCGTTTATAAATCATTTTATGTATATAATTTGTCCTATTATCCAGAAGTAAAATTAAGTTTCTTTGGCTGAGTTATAAGTTGGGAGGAAATCTGACCTCTGAGGCACTAATACTGTGTCCTTTGTTTTTTGGCATTTCTGCTACGTTGTGTGAGTTTGGGGGATTCTTAGGAGGTTTATCGTGGGCTTGCTATTTTTCATATGAATCTAAAATGGTGCTGTTGAAGAGTAACCCTCTTTAGCAAATGTATTCTCAGATATATCCATATAACCTAAGAGTGCCTTGTCCTTTTAATTCCAAAATGTTCCTTTGATTTCATTTCACATAAAGCCTCCAGGCGGGGGTCAGTAGACACTGGGATTATTTTTATGCTGAAATGCATCTCCACATGTCATGAAAAGCAGGCTTCAGGAGGCCCGGGACTTGGTTTCATGCATCATCTCAGATGCCTAGCACATTTTGGTAACTCAGACAATACTGCACCACCTACCAGCTTGGATTTACTGTCTCCAGCCTGTGCTGTTTGAAATCCACTGCTGCCCCTTATTGATTTAGCAGGCACTTACTGAGTTCCTGCTACGTGCTGGCACTGGGAAAGAAATAGAGATAAACAAACCATAGTTTTATTTATCATCTGCCAGGGGTGGTGCAGGGCAGCATTCTGTTTAACTGGCATCTCCTTGGAAAGTATATCATGTTAATGTATTAGAATCTGCATTATATAGTTTTGTTTCTCGGGGTAGTTTCATGATATTGATTGGCCTCTGGTTACTTCGAGAGTGTCTGTGATGCTTTTCTGGGACATCTTGTGATGATTGTAACCTGCCAATGTGGTTTTGATTATGGTTCTCCAGTTACTGGTGCTTCAGGAAACTTGAGCTTGGAGGTAGGGGGTGAGGGTTGGTTCTCTTAATGCCTCCTTTAACCCTTTTGGCCTCTTGGTATTCTAGCAGGGCAGTAGTTAGCTGATGTAGAAAGAACATACATTAGTCCAAGCAGCATGAGAAAGCCTATTTTAGCCCCTAACATATGAAAGAAAGTAGCAGGCAAACTTCAGACTGCAGAGCTGCAGAATGCATTTGGTTCTGAGTGGAAAAGGGTTAGTGTTGAGTACAGTAGAGCTCATTGTGGCTACTTTAGAAGTTAGAGAATTTTCAGGCCCTCGCTGAACTTTTTAATTTGGTCCTTAAAATATCTGTCATTGATAAAGCACTGAGTTAGACATCCTTCTTCACTTTGTACTCTATATTGTTAACCTTTCTTTGATTATGCTATAATCGCTATTGCTTTTTTTCCCCTCTCCCTGTCCATTAATAATTCAGATTGCCAAAGCATTATCTTATGGCTGAGTTGACATTATCTCCACTGGATACCAAGTAAACATCCTGAAACCATTTGCTTGCTATTATCTTGCTCTTAATGTTTGTATTCTGCAAGTTTTTTCCCACTTTCATGAAAAGAATGTGTATCTAATAGTTAAGTATAGGAATCTAGTTAGAATGTTTTTCTAAAAAAAGTCCGAATGTCCACATGTGAGGGAATTGGGAGTAAGTTGTTAAGACATCTTCTCCTCCAGCTTGTTTTCAGCCAGTGCCAGAGCTCCCTTTTGATGATAACCATTGCCATTTGGGTGTCAGTTGGCACATATGCAAAGTTAGTATCTGTTAAGACCTTTCGAAGGTACTTACTTAAATAGCAAAGAAACATGTTAGGATAAAATATCTTTCATTATTGTCCATCCTAAGCAACCAGGGGTATAAGGGCCCATGAACTTAGAGACAGGGAGTATTAAAAGTAACAAAACTGCTCTGTGATTACTGAGTAAAAGCAATGCAAGGTTATCAGCTTTTCTCCTCTTGGAAGTTAAAGTCGGAAGTGGAGTATGGCTTCTAGACAGCCTGGTCTATAAACTATGTGAAATGTTTTTCTTTAAGCTTGTGTTCTTACTGTTGATATTTTTCTTTACACAGGGAAATTCTAAAAAGAACAAGAGTCGATAGTTTACACATAGCTGGTTGGTGACTTCTTTCCAGAGCTGCTACTGCTGCAGGGAGCTGCAGGGCCGGGACTCCATGACCAGTGCTGGCCGCCTTCAGAAGCTGCAGTGTCGTTGGACCTAGTAAACTAGTCAGTGTTGTAAATGACCTTGAAACATTCAAAATATATTTGTAACCAGTAAGGCAAATGCAGAATTTGGCATTGACAGTAAAATGGAAAACTATACACGTACCATGGATATTGTAGGTTTCCTTACGCTGTTTTTACCGTGCACTTTTTAAAATTAGGTCTTAATTTCAGTATGTAAGAACAAAAATATTTTGTATATTTTCAAACTCAATTATATGGTAATTGATTTGGTATCTATGGAATAGATATGTTTCTGGATAAAATGCTTACATTGTCAAACTCATTACTTCTTGTTGTAATTGAAAGCAGTTTCCAGATTGTTTTTGAAGACTTTCTCCCTTCTCTCTCTCTCTCTCTCTCTCTAACCTCCTCTCCCTCTCTCCTCTTCCCTTTTTCTCTCCCCTTTTCTCTCTCTCTTTCTGTCTCTCTCTTTCTGGGAGGGAGTGGGCCTTGCAAACTTCAGATCTTGTGGGTTTATCATTGTCTTCAGCTCTTCAGGACCCTCTCTGTGTTGGAATAATAGCTTAAGGAAATTGATGTCAATAAATTCGTATTTATATCAAACCTTCAGTCTCTGAAAATTTGATAAAGGAAACTGAAACCTGTTAGAGTAGGCTTTACATAATTTACCAAATCCCAATTGATTTAGATATAATCTTTTTAATCCCCCAAATTGGAATAATTGTGTGGTTAATCCTTTAATAAGGCTTTGAGTTTTGCCTTGAGAAGTACTTATAACCATACTTCAGGCTAGGACCCTGAGGCCTTTGGGGCTCCCCTTGGTTTATTTTATAAATATTATGTCATTTCAGTGTATGCTTCAGGGGAGTCTCTCCCAGGACCCCCATTCTCCCACTCTAAATATAGTGATTTCTCCTTTCTTCTGAGTTACTTCACAGGCCCATTTCACCCAAGCATGCCCAAGTCCCTGGATTAGTTGAGATGTTGCCGAAACCACTTCCTCCCTACCTCCCAATCTCCCTGCCTGCAGTTGCATCTCCCTTGAGCCTCTTCTCTAGGTGGTTGCTAATCACCCTCCGGAATGCTTTATTATGGTTGGCCTGAGAGCTCACCACTGGCTTCTCTCTGTGCTCCGCACATAGGCCAACCCCTTGGCCTCTGCCCCAGATCCTCCTCTGCCTGCCATAGAGAGGCTGGTTGTTATGCCTGGTCCTCACAGTAATGAAGTGTTTGGATCCTGCTTTGGGGATCTTTGGTGAATCAGCTGAGTCCCATTCTTCCTAGTCCTTCAAGTTCTTAGCCCCTTTGCCCTTTTTGTGTTTATGACTTGCCCATTTCCAGTTCTCTATCAACTGAACGAGCTGTTTTCACTGCAGCTGTGCCTAGGCCCCCAGGCACTGTAAGGGACACATCAAATAACCTCGCTGATTAGCCCTGTCCTAAACTTAGGGTTTCCAGCCCTGCCTTCAGTGTCTCCTGACAATCCTTTTGGCATTTTTAGTCTATTCCTAGTCCTCCTCTGGAGGGTTTGGGGCAAAGAAGGGATGCCATCTCACTTACGTTTTAATGGAATTTGTTAGCTGCTGTGCTAGATTGTAGGGGAGCAGTGGTGGAAGCCGAGTCCCATTAGGAGGCTGTCACGAGAACAGGAGGCTACTGAGAGGAAATGGTGGCCTGGACCGTGCTGGTGGCAGTAGAAGTTATGTGAAGTCTTTGGATTTCTTTTGAAAAAATGGTTGATAGGATTTACTGACATATTCATGTAAAATTACAGCTCCTTCCCTCTATATTTCTATTATCATCTGCTTTATTTTACTGCTTAAGTCTTATCATAATCTAATGGACAATATGTCTTGCCTGTTTATCATATTTAGTGCCTGTTTCAACCTCTAGAAGATATAGCTCCAAGAAGGCAGGAGTTTTGGTTGGCTTTTTTACTGCTGTATTCCCTGTGCCTAGAACATAGCCTGGCATTCAGTGAATGCTGAATGAATGTCAGTTGGGCAGGATGTGGTGTGTGAGAGAGAGGAGTCAAAAATGCAGCCAAGGATTTTGGTCTGAACAAACCTGACTGAGAGAAAAGAGTGAGGGAGAAGCAGCTCGCTACCTAGTTGTAACTTAAGCTGAATACCTGGGAATCATCTCCTTTGATTCCTCTGCACATCTTACTGGTCTTACTGAATCCTCCTGCCTTGCAGTACCTCTCAATTCTAACCGCTGTTCACTTGATACCTTAAATCGAGCCCTGGCTACCTAATATCTGGACTATTCTTTCTTGTACTCCAGATCTCCCATCCCTTTTACCAGAGCATCTTTCTGAAGCTTAATCTCTGCAGAATCTGATGGGAAGCCTTCGCACGGTTCCTCACTGCCTGCTGGGCACTGTCTGGCAGTGTTGCGTGCATCTGAGACACATACAGCCAACCTGCTCTCCCTTTCTCTTCATTTTCCTTCATGTGTCCAGTGTACTTTCCTGCTACCTTTATGAAAGCTCTTAGTCCTGGCTGGTGTCGCTCAGTGGATTGAGCACTGGCCTGCGAGCCAAAGGGTCGCAGGTTCGATTCCCAGTCAGGACATATGCCTGGGTTACAGGCTGGGTCCCCAATGCAGGGTGCATGAGAGGCAACCACACATTGATGTTTCTCTCCTTCTTTCTCCCTCCCTAAAAATAAATAAAGTCTTAAAACAAACAAACAAAAATAAACAAACAAACAAAAAACCTCTCAGACTTCTAGGTCAGGAGTCTTACTTCTCCTGCATGATGGGCCTCTTTTTCTCTTAGAAACACTGTGAATCTTGGGATTGTTTCCCTCTCTGCTTTGGGGCTCAGATTTGTGTCTCCCTCCAGCTGTGAGCTGCCAGAGCTCCCAGACCAGCCACCCCTATTATCCTGCATGGCATCTGGCCCCATAGACTCATAAGCAAGACTTGTGGACTGGTTGGCCCTTTTGAGAGGGTTAGTACCCCTTGGGACTTTTCCTAAGTCTGACGGGCAGGGCAGGACTGTAAAGGGTACCGTTGGTTTCCTGCAGAATTTCTCCTTTTTAACTTACTTGGTAAGATCTTTGCTCTCTTGGCAGAATCCCTTCCCAAGGCATATAACCACCACCATTTATTAACCATTTACCATATGTCAGGCATGGGTAAGACTTGACATATTTTATTTAATTTAAACCTCCAATAACTGTTTCTCATTGTGCTGTTAATATATTCATTTTACAGACAGAAAACTAGGCTTTGAGAGGTCATGCAAATTGTCCATGGTCACACAGCTACTACTTGTTGAACCAGGATTCAACCAGGTTAGTCTGATCCCAGAGCTTGGATTATCTTACTGTAGAACACAAGTGGCAAACACAAGGCCTGTGGGCCAAATCCGGCCCTCCACCTTGTTTTATCTGGCCGACACCTTGTTTTTTACCTGGCAGCAGCACCGAGCTCCTTGCCCCTAGTTAAGGAGTAGTTACATTTATACAGTCCTAAAGTTACATTCAGCCCTTTGAAGGCAACCGCGAGGCTGATGTGGCCCCTGGTGAAAATGAGTTTGATACCCCTGCTGTAGTACATATGAGCCTTTTAGTTGGGGTATTCAGTTTTGTTCCTACAGGCTGTATATATAATATTTGGAGGATGAAATATATTTAATTTCTCAGTAACTCCAGTACTTCATTCAACTCTCCCGTTCCATGTCTTTATTAAGTACCCCTGACCTCTTCTTTCAGTCAGCTTCTGGTTAGCTTCTTGGGCTAGTAATGGCCTGGCCCAGTGTTAGCCTTCAGCATGTTTTTTTTCCTCCTCTGATGCTTCATTTTTATTTATATATTAATTATATACAAACCTTCCTAATTACTGAACTCTGAATTTAATGTGTTTATGCCATAATGCTGCCCCTTCCTTATGTCCTCCTTTTGTACAAACTTTATTGTTACTTCTCTTTTCTTTAAAGGACTTTTCTAACATACACAAAAGTAGAGAGATGAATACAAACCCTTATCTCCCTACCGCTTGTTATGAACATTTGTCAGTCTTGTTTTATTTTGTTTCCACACTTCTTTTTTCCTGGGGTGGTTTAAGGCAGTTCCCAGATATTGGCTGACTTTGCCTGTAAATACTTCAGTCATGCATACCTTTGTAAAAATGGTGAGCACTGACTTCTAGCTCTGCCTTAGCCATTTTATCATTCATTCAGCAAGTATGTATTGAGTGCCTGCTGTGTGCTCAGTCCTGAGAAGACTGTGATGAGCAAAACACACACTGGCTGCCTTTGAGAGCATTTAGCCAGCTGGTGAGATGACAAAGTGATCATGGAAACACGTCCTTACACACTGTCATAGGTGTCCATCCTGCCCTGGGACTGTCTCAGAGCAGCAAGTGGGACAGAATGCATAAAGGCTATAATTTTTTAAAATTAAATGCCTATATTTCAAGCTGTTCTAAAGTATTTATTACAAAGAAAAATAAAACAAGGCAAACAAACCAACAAAAATAGTTCCCTGACCTCCACCTCCCTCCCCCCATTTCATGCTCCCCAGAGAGACCACTTGCACTCACTGTTCTGATGTCCGACTCCAAACAGCACGTCACTTGTGTTTTCCTGTTGGGCACTATCAGCTGACCTCACACTTGAAAGATGGGGATTTGCCTGTGTTTCAACTATGCCCTACTCCGTACCACTCATATATATATATATATACTTTCTCTTTTCCTGTCTTTAAACTAGTGACATCAATGTTTTGATTAGGTCATTACTCAGTATATACTTTATTATTCAAGTGCTATTCATAGCTGAGTCATATAATGTGCTATGGTTTCTTTACCTTTCCTGTACAACTCTTTGTTTTTCCTTGGTGTTAATAGTTACCTTTTAAAAAAATTTACTTACATTTTCTTTGTTACTTTGTTTCTAAACTCTCTCACAGGTGTATAGTTCTGTTAGTGTGGTCAGAATTAACTGAGTCTTCAGCCAACCTTATTTTCTTCGAGAAGTCTCTCCCAGAGCCCTTGGACCTGCTGCGGGCTGCTTTGGTTGCTCGAGGCCATCAGTGCTGCTGCTGTCCTGGAACTCCCTTCCTCATCGTCCTGGGCTTCAAGTGTCTCCCACTCTTAAAATAACCCTCTCACACCCCACGAGCCCTTCCAGTGACTGTGCTCGCCCTCTACTTGCCATGCAGCCCACCTCTCAAAGGCTTGTCCATTCTGTCTGATCCTCTGTGGTATGGAAAGGAAAAATGAGAGATCATTCTCAGTCTCGGCACAGAGTAGGGACAGTTGTTTGAAGTCCACATAGGAGTGAAAGGGGAGAAAAAAGAAAAGAAAAAGGACTTCAAGTAATCATACACTGTTTCTTGGAGAAGATGGAATTTTCAGAACTTATTGAAATGACATTTCCTACTTTTCTTTTTTTACATACTGCTGGCTTGTTAAAAGTTTGGGAATGAGGAAAAGTATCAAGAGCACACATCTCTCTTTGTAGAGATTCAACTATTAACATTTTTGTTCCTGCTTTTTTCATGCATATATAAAAAACTTCCTTTTACTCAAAATTGAGAGTCATAAGAAATTCCAAATGAGGAAAAAAAGTAGTTCTGTAATAGGATGGGAGTAATGGTTAGATGCCTGCACAACTCCAGGGGGCACTGTTCCATTATGTTATATAACAGCACTGGGTGACCCTCCAGGCACAGCCTGTGGAGCTGTGATAAATAGCATGTGTCCTGTGATAGCATTATTAAACACTTCCCCCTGTCCCCATTATCTTGTTACAAGCAACATCACTCACTTGTCAAGGCTGATAAAATTGGATTTTTCATTGCTTTTGGTAAGAAACTAACTCTATCAAGTTCAACTAACATACTTTTTAACAACATGACCACTTTCCCCAATTTATTATCCATTAAAACAACAAAACTCAGCTGCATTATTTCCAAACAAAAATGTTAGATAATGTAAGTAAAATGAGGAACAAATTAACCAAGAAAGCAACTGAAAAGTTGGAGCAAAAAGCTCTTTCCAAATGACATGAATTAAAGCCTTCTTTATCATTAAAATCCTCAGAGAGAAAAATGTGCAGTTAATAGTTTTGTTTTTTGAAGCATTAACCCTGGAAGTTGCTCCCAGTTCTTGAAAGCCTTCAAACTGCATAACGTTAGCACGTAAAGATAACAACTTGGTTGATGATGCCTAGCTAAGAAAGCATCTGCCAGAGCCACACTGACAAGGACTAGTTTGTTCTGTGACAGAAGAAACTTCTGTTCTTGGCTCAGGGCCGTGTCCTCAGACACCATGGTGATAAATGGAAAGCTTGTCAGTAACCGTTGCCCATGCCTTAAATTTTTAAGCAGTTTAGTAATTAGCTCCAAATTAGGAAATTAACTGGCAGTCAGAGCTTTAGAGCAGGAAAATCCATTATAGCTCTTCCAAATCTTTGAAGGCAGTAGTTATGGAGCAGTGGTTAATAGAATAACTGTTTCCATAAGGAGAGGATTACAAGAATTGACTCCTAGGTGAAAACATGGTGGACGCTACTTTCTGCTTTGCTGGTGTAGGGGCCTCAAAAGGCAACTTCCCCACTTAGAAACTTTGCGTTTGTTTTTTCAGGAGCTTTAATGATCTCTGAATTCAGTCCCACTTCTCCCTAAACAGCAGAGGAATAGCTAAGTGGTGACACCACAAAGGTCCAAAAATAGGATCAACACAGTTCAGTTAATTAGCAAAGAACAAACTATCAGTCACATCTTGCTCAGATGGTAAAGAATGTTCTCCCTCTCTTCAGCTTTCCCGTATTTTAGCACACTTCTCCTGTTGCGTTAAACTGTCAGCACATCTCCTGTAGTCATTTCCATGTGCGCCGTCTCCCTAAGCAACTTCAGGTGTGTGAGGCAGGAGCCATGCCTTATACTTACTCCACAGTGCCTGGCAGAATGTCTTGTACATAGTAGGTGTTCAATAAATACTAATTGGATACATTTTAGGGAGCAGGCCAAGGGACCAGCCAATAGCAATGGGCAGTGTAGCTCAAGCCACACCTAAGAGTGTCCCATTTCTAGGACAAAGGATAGCCAGTTGTGGGTCATTCTAAATCACGTGATCATCCCCTCAAAATATCATTGGTTGGCATGCTCAGTGAAGATATGGACTTTTTATTTATGTCTGGACATTTCTATACAAATAGTATTCAGGTTTCCTTGTGGTAAAGGTGGTTTAAAATCAGTGTATGCTTCAAATAGGCCAGAATGTTTCATGCACCTAAAATGCTGATTTTCCTGTTTCATTTTCACTTTTGTAAAAGCCATCCATACCCTATAATCACTTTTTTTTTTTTAAATATGGCTTTCCAAAAGCCTTCACTTTCTTGAATGAATGTTGCAATATAGATAGAGACTTAATTGTAAAGTTTTTAGAGAGGAATGTTCTCAAACAAGCCTCTAAGTCCGAGCTTGTCTTAACTCTGAAGCCCTCACTTTTCCCAACCACGTCCCCTTTCACAGTGGGCATTTCTCCCTTCCAAGTTCTACCCAGGTCCAACCCTGCTTAGCTTCCGAGATCAGCCAAGATCAGGTGCATTCAGGGTGGTATGGCCATGGTCCAAAATGGGCATTTCTGCAAACTGGTTTGGATTTCTATTAATTGATCCTAACAGCTTCTTCAGCTGCTTTCAGTTTTGAGGAATTCCACATTAATCTGCTGGGTCATATCTCTAGGCGCTTTGGGGGCCCCTTGTTTAACAGTGTAGAAATTCTAAATCATTTCTAAATTGGAGGAAAAGACTGCCAGGAAAGGGACCTGTTAATAAAAAGGAGAGTGCTATCATCTGAAGGTCTACTTAGTGTAGAGCAAGGAAAAGAGCAGAGACTGTAGTAAAACGAGGTCACGGCTGACGACGAATGGCTGTGGTAGCTTAGCTAACTGAGGCCAGGCTGAGCAGTTTACCAGCAGATTTTGATACAAAGGAACAGTGCCAGGAAAGGGTCTTTTGCAAATATGTGATGGAGTTACAAGAAATAAATCTGCATTCATGAAAATAACAACCTTTGGAACAATACAGAAGGGGTGGGGGTGGTGGGGTGCTTCCCTTGCAAAAGATAAGTGGTTTTCAGCCAGTTATGTGGTCGTTAGAAAATTATGGGCCTATCTGCTTTGTAGTAGTGTCAAAGCTTACAAAAGATTTATTAACTAGGTGAGGTACCTACTAATTAAGGCCATACTGCTCATACAAAGATGATAGAATTAAAAAAATGCCCTCGTACTCTATTTAAATGCGATGAAAATTGCTATTGGTCAAGTATATTGTTTCCTATATGAGTCCGTCCTTTCTCCAGTTGTTACCTGTGGCATTTTCTGAGATGGGTTAGCCTCCCTAGGAGGCCCACTGGCTGGACACAGGATATAGGAGGTTGAATTTGGAGCTTCAACCAGAAGGCCTGGGGTCAAGACCTCTTTTTCTTCCTTCCCCTGCCTTACTCTTTGTTTCACACCTCTCTCAGCTCCTTACAAGAAGCCTGACTTGCCAACTCCCCTTCCCTCTAGTACCTGTCTGGTTCCATAGAAGGGTCTCTGAAAAGTTACCAGTCAGCTGACTTTTGTTTTCTAGCCTCCCTCCTGCCCTTCCTCAACTGATGACCATCCCCAGGAAGGTAGCTGGAGGAAATGAGGAAGAGGCAGACCCTGTGCCTTTTACTGTTTGTTTAGGGGACCTTAAGGATAAACACAATTATTTATTTTATCTGAGAATAGAAGTATTCCATATACCATATAATGCACAGTGTTGCCCAAATTTTGAGGGAAAGTAAGGATGCACATTATATATGGGTAGCACTAATTCCAAGTATCTAAATATAAATTAAAAATTGAATTAAAAAATTAGAAGACTTTTTCCTGAAAGTTTGGGCCCAAAACGGTATGTATTACACATGGGAGCACATTATACATGGCAAAATGTGGGAGGCCCTGGCTCTGTGACTTCAGGCGCTCCTGGGTCCTGTCAGGATGTTTCCTGCCTCACAGCCCTCAGCTCAGGTTCGTGATTCTGGGTGGAGGTCGGATAGGATACCGAGTATCTTTTCTGTTTCACAGAGGGACTCCAAAGCCAAAAATCAGACTATACCTGAAAGAGCATTTAAAAGAGAATCTCACTGTTACGCAAACACAAGGAAGTATTCAGTCAGAATTCCCTCATTTTCTTTCTACCACCCGGACACAACATGTCAACTTGAGATGTTCACTAATGCCTCCTAACCCCTCCTTGGGCCAAAGCCCTCTCTTCCCAGACAGTTCATCTTTCAGGCTGTTAACACCAGTTTGCCCCAGTCACCATTGTGAAGCCACAAGGACTTACTGGTGCCTACCGTATACCAGGCTCTGGGAACACAAAAGGGAATATAGCACACCACTTGGGTCAAAATATTCCCTTGCTTAAAAACTTTCATGGATTTCCTTTTTTCTGCTTCATGTCATCACACATTCCCATCCAAACATTTCCATCCAAACATTTCCCACCTCTCCTAAGGCTTCCAGTCTTGCTGGCCTCCAAAGCACCCCATGACCCAGGCCGGGCCCAGAATGCCCTCCTTTCTCCTCTGAGTCTGTTCAAGCCCCATTAGGCTTCCCTTCCCGGGGCTGAGTGCCCTTCCAGGGTAAAAGGCACGGGCAGATCTCTTCATTCTGACTCCCTACTGGTGAGGAGCCCCACTTTTGGAAGAGGCTGAGAGGCCAAGCACCTTGCCCAGAATCACCTGCCAGCAGGTGAAGCAGGGACTAAAAGCCACCCTCTAACCTCTCCTCAGAGGATTTCTCTTCTGCACTCGCAGACAACAGGCGTCGGTAAATATTTACCTCCTGCCCCTGGCACCCAGCCAGGCCCTTCACCAAGCCATCCTGCATCCTCCTCCTCCTCCAGAGTATTGATTTGCCTGGGAAGGTGAGGGTTCATCTTTACGTTTATCTTACCTTACAACCAGGGCTGGTTCCACTTCTGAAGGGAAAAGAAACACCCAGAAGCTTCAAAAAGAATTCTTTAGTTCTCATCACAAGACAAAACAAAACCATCCAAACAAAAAAAATCTCGAAGCCAAGTGGAAAGCACAGCCACAAAGGACCCCCCTCCACCCCATTATGTCACCACTCAGGGGTGACGACTAGGTCCGAGGGAGTGGAGTACAGGTTGGCTCCAGACCTGCCAAGGGTCCCTGCCGCCTGCTTCGCGGAGGCCTGTAAAGGTAACGCCTACTGCACCCCTTACCCCTCTCTTTTGCTGAAGGGAGCACCTTCTCCCAGCTTGGGGGCTGGAGACTCAAGCGAAGGAAGAGAATGGAGAATCAGACACCCGAAAAACTTTGGGGGATCCAAGGTAGGGAGTGAGGAGATAAGGGGGAATCTGGCAAAGGACAGAGCAGGTGGGGGATGGACAGTAGCACCTCAGAGTTGTGACCGCCCCTCCCCGCCCC